>ML261468.1:2859-15422 GCA_005239495.1 Nicotiana undulata | reverse complement strand
GAAGTGAGCGGAGAAATATAACAAAAGAGCTCCAGGGTGCTGCTAGGAAGTCGCCGAGAAAGCCGCTCACTGAGAAGTATGACCGCGCTATCAATATCTAGCACCGACCTGATAGTCAGACGTGCCAGCCTCCGGACCTGTACAGTCAAGTACATAAAAGAAAAGAAAGTGCAGCATGAGTACATATTAAATAAATATGTACCCAGTGAGTATCCCGCCTAAACTCGAAGAAGTAGTGACGAGAGGTCGACTCAATACTCACTAAGGTCCAGTAGTAATAACATATGATAAATATGATTAAATACAATAGGCATGTCAAGGAAATAAGCAACAAGTACATATACTAAAAGCAGAGAAATCCAAACAGCTACTGAACTTAAACGATAAAGCACTTTCAAGAGTAAGACCACCAAATGAAACAAAAATCACAAATTCTTAGATCCGCCGTGGTGTACGACCCGCTCCCATAAGGTACTTTCTACACTCGCCGTGGCGTACGGTCCGATCCCATATATTTCATATTTTCTTTTAAATTCCGCCGTAGCGTACGACCCGCTCCCATATATTTCACAATTTCTTTTCAATTCCGCCGTGGCGTACGGCCCGCTCCCATATATTTCACAATTTCTTTCAATTCCGCCGTGACGTACGGCCTGCTCCCATATATTTCACAATTTCTTTCAATTCCGCCGTGGCGTACGACCCGCTCCCATATATTTCACAATTTCTTTTCAATAAAGCCTCAGAAGAATAATGCGATGCAAAACATAATTTCGTAGTACATGTGGCATTACAATAAATCATATGAAGCATTACCAAGAAAACATATCAGGCATTACAAGAAAAACATATTTAAGGCATTACAGGAAAAACATACAAGGCATGATGTGGGCCTAACTACCCGGACATAACAATAATAGCCGCTACGTACGAACTCTCGTCACTTGGCGCGTACGTAGCCCCCAAGCAAGTTAAACATAGCATATACATCACCTATGGGGACAATTCCCTCTTACAAGGTTAGAAAGGAGACTCACCTCGTGTCGAATCTACCCCTCAGACCACAATTGCGCCCGAACTCCGAATTCTATACCCGAGGACTCGCGACTAGTCAAAAGATATACAATAACATCAATGCATGTACAATGTGATAACTTATCTTAGTTATTCAATAAAATCGCCATTCTTGAAGAATTCCCAATTTCCAACCCCGGCCTCTCATGGTCAAATTCCGAAAATTCTCGAAGGGATCACTCACCTATAGCCTAAGGATCATTAAGGTGTGATTTCTACTTGATTTCATGGCCTAAAATAGAAAATTACAAAATCCTCAAGAACCCTATAATTACTACCTAATTCTAGGATTTTAGATAATTTAATAGTGAATTTAACTAGGGATTAGTGTTTGAAACTAGTAAAACTATGGAATTTATTTACCTCAATAACAGTGGTGGAAGGTCCCTTGAAAAGCTCTCTAAAATCTTGAAGAGGAAGATGAAAATGGAGGATCAAGGCACACTGCCCAGTGATTCCTTCACTTCGATTGTGACAAGGGGCCTGCGATCGCGAAGACCAACTGGCCAGACCTCTGCGATCGCGGAAGAAGTCCTGCGATCGCGAAGAACAACTGGCAAGACCTCTGCGATCGCGACAAGGGTCCTGCGATCGCGAAGAACAAACTCACCCGGCCCAGACGCGTCTCTATGCGATCGCAAGAAATAGGTTGCGATCGCGAAGGTGTGGAACCCAGACCTCTGCGATCACAAAGGGGAAGCTGCGATCGCATAGAACAATCAACAGCCCAGCAAAAATCCTTCTCCGCGATCGCAACCCACCTTCTGCGATCGCAGAGAAGGAAACCAGATAGCAGATTTTTTTTTGGTTTTCCAACTTAGCTCCCGGGGATCTAAAACACCCCCGAGCCCCTCGGGACCCCGTCCAAAAGTACCGGCAAGTCTGTATTCGTGATACGGACTCGATCGAACTTCCGGAACATGAAAAACAACGATGGAACACGAAATCAAACCCCAAAACCAAATTAATCAAACTTAAGAACTTTGAAATTCTAGAATTCACTTCAACGCGCCGAACCGGCCTAAACTACTCGGAATGACTTCAAATTTTGCAGACAAGTTATAAATGACACAACAACACTATTCCCGATCTCGGAACTTCAATCGGACCTCGGGAACATAAAATCACCTTTCAAGCCAAATTTCAAATTCTTTAAAAACCTCAAAACTTCATTAACTCCAATTTTCCTCATTTTGATCCGAAACCAATCAAATTAAGTCCGTTTCTTACCAAATTTCACAGATAGCTTGAATAACACATATTGAACCTGCTCCGGGCTCCGAAATAATAATACGGGCCCGACAGCACGGGTTTCACATCAAGGTTCATTTTCATAAGCATTTAATATTTTCATAAAATAGTTTTCTTCAAAAATTCATTTCTCGGACTTGGGTCCTCGGAATTCGATTCCGGTCATACGCCCAAGTCCCATATTTTCCTACGGACCCTCCGGGACCGTCGGATCACGGATCCGGGTCCGTTTACAAGAAATGTTGACCAAAGTCAATTTTATTCAATTAATTACCAAAATTTAACTCTTAAATCAAGGTTTCACATAAAGGCTTCCCGGCTCCGCGCCCGGGCTGCACACACACATCGAGGTAAGATTAATGGAGGCTTTCGGGCCTTGGAACACAGTCCAAATTAGATTCACACAAGATGACCCCTTTTTGGTTCATCACAATATATTTACGAGATTATCCTTCCATGGATGCCTAGCCTTTTATATGGTATTCTTTATCCGTTTGATTCTAGCACTTGATAAATTTGAGTCGTTGAAGTAGATTAAAAGACTAACAAATTTATACCTTTTAAAGAAATTTTTGGAAGATTATGCAACTTACAGATTTAACTTATTATTGTTGTGTGCTTCATATCTGCTTATGATTTATTATATTGCTTTATTGGACCTCTAGTAAGTGTCGGTGTCGACCCCTCGTTACTACTTCTCCGTGGTTAGGCTAGATACTTATTGGGCACGCGTTGATTTACGTACGCATGCTACACTTCTGCACTAAATGTGCAGGATCTGACAGGTTCAGTTGGAAATTATCTTGGCGCGTAGGCGCAACTGCTGAGTAGACTTTATGGTGAGCTGCATTCCAGGCTACGTATCGCATCCCACAGAGTCTCCATCGTACTTTTTACTTTATCCTGTCTTAGTTATATTCTGGACATATTTTGTATTATTACTGCACTCCTTAGTAAATGCTCATGCACTTGTGACACCGAATTTTGGGATGTTCTAGAACTTGGATGTGAATCGGTTTAGCATTTACACACTTTTACTTTCTACTTAAAGAGTAAGTTTTCATGGTTTTTATATGTAGATTTATCTATCTAATAAAATTCACGATTTAAAAATAATAATAATAATACATAATACATAATTAAGTTTTTAGTTCAACGTTGGCTTGCCTGACAACGACGTTGGACGCCATCGCGATTTAAAGTGGATTTTGGATCGTGACATTTTCTTTGTTTACAAATTTAAATTCCTCCTTTTTGTCTTTTTGTACTATAGACTTCTTCGCTAGGTCGGTTTCATGGATCTTCTTTGTTATACTTTCTTATAATTATGAATTAAGTAATTCCTTTAGATAATTATAAGTCTTATAAGTCTTCCTTCAATATGATTTTAGGTCTATTATATATTCCTTTAGATAATGTTTGGTTGACCGGATTAGGGATAATAATCCAATTAGGTGCAGAATTATTTTACCCTACGTTTGGTTAAACTTTTAAATCACGGGGTTACTTAATTTCGAAATAAAATACTACAATGACAAATATGCCATTTTCTAAAGTTCTTTTCTTAAAGTCCTTTAATAAATCCAAGGTTGAAATTGAAAATAAAAATTTAATTCCAACTTATCTAGTGTGCATCAAATCTGGTATATCTCATTTTTAGTGAAATGTACAAAATATTTACCACTAAGAATATATTCAGTAAATACTCCTGTCGCTATTTAATTCTCGTACTATAATCCTATCATTATAATTTCGGGACAACTGTTCCCCAACCAAACGACTCCTTAACTTATTCATTTACAATGATTTCATACATATAAACCGATGGTTTTGGAAGTTGACACATGACACCATTTGAAATATTATTTCTCATATTTATATCCCAATGCGTGCTACTTGCATCTTTTGCCCAATATGGTCATTTTTAATCCCGTACAATCTTGTATAGTCACACATTCATCTTAATATTTATATTTATATGATAATCATCGTGTGAATATGTTTGAATTTTAATGGCTCAAATATTTACTCTTATATAATCAGGGCGAATCTTCTAAAGAGGGCGTGACCCGCAACTTCAACATATATATATATATATATATATATATATATATATATATATATATATATATATATATATATATATATATATATATATATATATATATATATATATATATATATATATTTATTTATAGTGCCACCCCTAATATTAAAAGTGGCCAAGGTGACAATGACAAGAGGTTGGGTTTTGCATAAAGCTGGCAAGAGTTCAAATCTGGCTAGCTGCATTACTTAACTTTTTTAACTTTTTGAAACTAAAAAGACAAGACATTGAGACACAAATAAGCTTATATACAAACATGATTATACAACAACATTTATATACTTGTTCACAATCTTTTATTTTATTTGATTGTTGATTTTTTTTGTTAAAATAAGTATAAAATAATAGAACTAAAATCTTTTAGTGCCTTTGGTGCGTTCGATAAAGTTCATTGCGTCTCTCGACACCAATTTCCAAGTTTGATTCCTCATCAAAGAATCGTATTCTTATTTCATAACTTGTATCCACTCTTCATGGATATTAGCTTGTTTAAAGGTTGTTGGCATAGTAGATAAATGGGTTAGCAAATCGAACTGTCTTTTGGGCTTGAAAATATTATTATGGGACCTGGTGGTTATACGATTTGATGCAGGATTTGGAGTTGGCATGGGGGGTTACGTTGTTCTGGTAAAGGGTTACTGGACAATGGGTTGGATGAATGTGTGTTGCCAAGGATTGAGGAAGTTCTCAGTGGAGAGGTGGATAGGGATGTTGCAGCAGGGGTTGAAGTTAGACTATCGGTGTTGGATTTACGTCTTTGGCATGTTAGACAAGGTGGAGGTTGGGTTTCTGAAGTAATTGTGTGATGCGAGAAAGGAGGAAAGAGTTGAGAATTACCGGAATTCTCTGCAGCAGTTACGTTGCTGGAGGAGACTGGTATTGGTGGAGGTATATATGGAGAGGAATTTTCAACTTGAACCAGCTTAGGAGTGTCCTCTCTAGAGTCAATTTCTTCCCATATCAGTTTTTGAACTTTTTTTTCCTTATGTTAAGAAACATTATTTTAAAAGGAAAAATGTTTTCAAAAAAAAAAAAAACATCACAACTTATGAAGATTTTTACTGGACTAGATCAAAGAATTTATGGGCATGATGGCTTTGAGAAACACCTAAATGGGTAGACCTGAGTTCCTATTTATTTTTGGTGTAGAGTTTAAGCCATGGGTAACATAGACAATCAAAGATTTTAAGAGTGGTGTAGTTGGGTTGTTTATCAAATAATTTTTGGTAGCGTGACTCGTTATTTAAAATAGATGTGGGAAGACGATTAATGAGATAGACAACATGATAACAGGCAAAAAACCATAGTTTTGATGGTAGGGAAACTTCGTCGAGAAGAGTTTTCCTTGTCTCAATAATATGATGATGTCGATGTTCACTTTTGGAAACACGTTGTGTCGTATAGGGAGGTGAAATTAAATGTTCAATGCCATCTTGTTGAAGATAAGACTCAAGACTTTTGTACCACCCCCTCCATATGTATAAATTGAAGTAATCTTTGTTTTGAAAAAAATTTCTACTAAAGGACGATTTTTTTTGGAATTGAGTTCACTTTTATTTTTAATTGTATACAACCATGTATACTTGGTGTATTGATCAACAAAAATACAGTAATATACTTTTTTGACTACTGATAAAATCGATGATGCTCCCATAAGTCACTAAGAATAACCTGAAGAGGTTATTAGATAAAGTGAGTTATTGAAATGGAAAACGATGTGATTTATTAATGAGCAAGCTTTACAAAATTCAAATTTGTCCTTAGAAGCAACAAGTTACAAAAAATTTCTTCAAAATAAAGTTTAGAATTTCCAAATAGGACGACCCAAGCGATAATGCCACAGTTGAACATGTGCTTTTGTGGAGGCAAGGTTGATGGTAGTTTGGGCTGCAAATGCGGCCTTAGCTTGACTAATCTAGATACCTCAAGGTTGTGGGTTAAATCATGACATGAGGTGTCCCACCATAATCTAGAACCCAGAAGTTTCCGCTTGACTGCAAACCTGAAGCAAAGTTGGCCTTAACTTCGAAGTGATTGTGCGGTTTGGAGCGACATACATCTGCAGTGTGACCAAATTTTTGGCATAGTTGACATCTAACAGATTATCTCGATTGTCTCCAATTTTGCTGATTATTGAAACTTGATTGTTGAGACGGGGTTTGTTTTCATGGCTGATTGTTGAAGCGCCGATTGTTCCTGTTAGCTTAGGGTGGCATGTTAGTGTTTTGGGCTACAACAGTTGTGATGATGGAAGATGACTTCTCAAGGTCTTGGTGCTTGAGGAAAAGCTCATGATCTGTGAGCTTGTGAAATAATTCCTCAAAACTCAAATGAGAGTCTCGTGCTTTTATAGGAGTAGAGATTTCAAGGTACTCAGGGCCCAAACCGCTTAGAACCTTGACGATACGTTCCTCATCAATTACTGGGGATCCAACAACTTTGAGTGCATCAGAGAGAGTGCAAACCTCTTGTAAGTATTCTGCAATAGACTTAGAGGCCTTCTTAATACTTTGCAATTGGTCTCGCAAGCTAAAAATGCGAGCGTGGCTATTGTCGGCGTAAGCCATGTGAAGGAGTTCCCAAGCATTCTGAGAAAATGAAGTAGTGGCAACAATAGCAACAATGGTAGGATCCATAGATGCCTTCATTGCTTGTTGGATCAGTTGATCCTGAGAGAACCAGAATTGGTATCTGGTATTTGGAATCGTAAGGTCATTTTGTGTAACCGTCATGGGTGGTACATGTTTTGTTCAATCAAGATTTCCTTTGAGTTGATGGCCATCGAGTAACATCACAAGTTGTGCTTTCCAGGTTGAAAAATTGAGGTTACCTTGTAGTTTGATAGGTAACAGAGACGCGGGATTGAATTGAATGACATGAGTGGTAGATGAAGCTACATATGCATTATTGTTGGCAGCGGTAGCATCGCCTGGTGCAACCATAGTTTGAAAAAAAATAGATCTGACTTGTTAGAGCTTATGAGAGCTCTGATACCATATAAAATCTAATGAGGAAAGCAGTCAAAGGATGATTTTATTCATTCAGCAGCCCAGCTTAAATATACCAAAGAATAACAACCTAGAGCTAAAGCAAAGTAAAGTGAGTGCTAGCTATACTCCCAAACAATTAGGAGGAAGACTTATTCAAAAACAATAACTACTGCTAAAAATGCTCCTAAACAATTGAAGATTTAATTATAATATATATCAATAATAAGTGATAAGATAATGATGCTTAATAGAACCCAAAAACTACATGAAATGGACTCAAAATTGGTTTCTTATGGAGCAACAGTTGAAGCCGTGGGAATTGATTAGTTTATATAGATCTTTGTGTAGATAATGTTATTGATTGGCCTATGCTAACACCAATAAATTTTAGAAGTGTGGCGCGGGAATTATATTCTCCTATAAATTATCGGAGACATACGTCTGTATTGTAGAGCTTTAAACTTAGATAAAGTATTTTAAGATGTCTTTTTCCTTTATATTACTTTAACTTTAAAAAAAGGCTTTATTTTATTCCTAGAATTTGTAGGTTAACCGTTTGCATATATAGACTACCATTTTCCAATATATATAATTTTCATTGTGGTGACATTTGCTATAAAAAAACTTAGGGGTCATTTGGTAGGGTCACTTGGTAAGGTATATTAGTAATGCATGGGTTAGTAATATGATAAATGATGAAAATGCATGTTTGGGAGTATATTTCTAATGTGAACCGCAGGGGATTACATGCTTACAAACATAAAATATGATCATAACGTGTTTATTGCGTGTAGAAATGAGTTTGGATGGCAGTTGGCGAAAATCAAATAACTTAACGCAAAAAGAAATTGAGAGGCAGGAGTTGAGAGTGTGCCACAATTGGTGAATCGCATGATAGGCACGAAATGTCCTAGAAAGTGAATATAAACCAGTAAAGTATGGCACTTTGGCACCAACCCCATCACGCAAAAGAAACAAAGAGGAAAAAAAACTGGAGAGTGTGTAACGACCCGGCTGGTCGTTTTGAGAGTATTAGCCCCGATCCCCTAATTCTTTGCTCCCTCTATTTTATTTTGTGGTTATGTGACTTTCCGGGGAGTTTGGTGTCAGGTTCGGGAGAGTTTTGGAGTGGAATAGAACACATAGTTCCTAAATTAGAAGTTTAAGTCATATGAGTTGATCGTAGTTTGATTTGTATGAAGACAACTCCGGAATTGAGTTTTGACGGTTCCAATAGCTTTGTATTGTGATTTTGGTCTTAGGAGCGTGTCTGGATGTTGATTTGAAGGTCCGTAGGTCATTTCGGTATTAATTGGCGAAGGTTGGAAAGTTGGAAGATTTTTTTAAAGTTTGACCTGGAGTGGACTTATTGATATCGGGGTTACTTATTGATATCAGGGTCGGATTTCGATTCCGAAAGTTGGAGTAGGTCCATAAATGTCATTTATGACTTGTGTACAAAATGTGAGGTCAATCAAACTTGATTTGATAAGGTTCAACATCGAATGTAGAAGTTAAAAGTCTATAAGTTCATAAAGCTTGAACTGGGATGCGATTCGTATTTTTGATATTGTTGGAGGTGATTTGAGGCCTCGACTAAGTTTGTATAGTGTTATAGGACTTGTTGGTATATTTGATTAAGGTCCCGGGGGCCTTGGGGGTGATTCAGATAGATATCAAAACAAATTTTGGACTTGTGCAAAAGCTGAAATTTCCTGTTCTGATGTCATTGCACATGCGGAGGGGTTGGCCGTAGGTGCGGACTCTCATGTGCGAGTGAGGGAACGCAGACGTGGAGAAGGCATCCCAGGCCAAGTCTCATAGATGCGCAAAAGGTTCCGCAGAAGCGGCATCACTTATGCGGTGGGGAGATACGCAGGAGCGACTATGGTCATAGGTGCAACACATTTTGTCACAGGCTCGCACGCACATGTGCGGCCAATGGCTCGCAGAAGCGGAATTTGTGTACTTATGCAAAATTTGCACCTGCGATGATTTTCCCATGTGGGGAGCCGCATATGCGGCAGTAAGGTCACATGTGCGACATAACTGGGCAGAAAAGGGAAAAAATCGAGGGTTTGATTTCATTTTCATTTTGGGACTTTCTGTAACGACCCGACCAGTCGTTTTGATCAATTTCACTTTGCTCGGTTGTTTAAGAGCATGAGTAGCTCCGTATGATGTGTTTTAACTTATGTGAATCGCCGGGTTTGGTATTTCAGGTTACCCAGAATTGATTTGGGAGAATGGTCTGAGCTAGAAGCTCTAATTTTGAAAGGTTTGACCAAGTTTTTGACTTTTGAGTAAACGAATTCAGATTTGGATTTTTATGATTCAGTTGGATTCTTTGGGTGATTTTAGACTTAGGAGTGTGTCCAGAATGTAATTTGGAGGTCCGTGGTAGAATTAGGCTTGAATTGGCGAAAGTTGAAAATTTAGAAGTTCTTAGGATTGAATTCGAGGTTTATCTTGTGTTTTGGTGTTGTTTTGGGTGTTACGAAGGTTCGACTAAGTTCGGGTTATGTTATGGGACTTGTTAGTATGTTCGTACGGGGTTCCGAGGAGCTCGGGTGAGTTTCATATAGGTTTGGGCTGCGTTGTGCTCGTTTTTCTTATGTTTCGACGTCGTTTCTTCAAGCATAAATGATATCATATTGAAAAAATGAGTTCCTAATTCTTTTTTTATTGAATCATTAGAACCGTGTTGTAATTACGGACCTGTAGCAAAAAAAATCGTCGAATTTGGAAATCGTATGAGGATTTTATGGTCATTTTACTAAGGTTGCCAGATGTTTCAGATTAATTATGAAATTGTCACTAACGGCATATTTAAAATCTGCACGATTTGCAAATATTAAAACCTACTTATCTACTTCATTATAAAGTCAAATTGAGTGATTCAAAATCCTAAGTTGACTAAAATTTCACAAGAAATCCATTGAAGGCGTAAAAAGTGAGTTTCAGGATTATTTGGCACGAGAAACGAGGCAGAATAACTGGCAGAAAATATACAAAACTAAGGTTTGTTATTTCGGTCATATTTTGAGTTGAGGAGCTCGGATTTGGGCGATTTTGGAGGCGATTTTCACCATATGGATTGGGGTAAGTGTTCTCTACTTATTTTTGGTTATATTTCATGAATCCATATTCGTTTTTGGGATTTGATTGATGATTTCAAAGTGAAATTGAGGGAGTTAGGGCTTGAGTTTTGAAGAGTTTTAGATAGGGATTTGAGGGACCAGACGGAGTCCGATTTTGACAAATTTTATATGGTTAGACTCGGGAGATGACAAGGGTTATTATTCTGTCATTTTTGACTGATTTCGAGACATGGGCTCGGGGGCCGGGTTTTGACCGATTTCGGCCTTTTGGCCTATTTTTGTAGTTTTTATTGTGAAATTCAATTCTTTAGTGTATGTTGATGGTATTAATATGATTATGGTTAGATTTGGAGATTTTGGAGACCGAATCCAGAGGCGAGGGCATCCAGAATAGGATTTTACGTTGTTAAGGTAAATAACAATTTTAACTCTGGCTTTGAGGGTATAAACCTGGAGAATTCGATATCGTGTGATTGTTTGGAGGTGACACCCACGCTAGGTGACGGGCGTGTGGGTGTATACCTCGAGGGATTTAGACTTGGTCCATTCCGTGATGCCTCATGGCCACCATATATGTTTACGTAGTTACTTGTTGTTGAACTTGTCTGCCTTCATGTTAGAGATCATTCTTAGGCTTTATTCATGCTAATATTATTTGTTCTCGGTCATATAAATTATTGTAAATGTTTACCTCAGTCTCTATTATTTGCTAATATATTGTGATACTTGATGTGGGATGTGTCCCCTTATTTGTTGATGATGGTGAGGCTAGTGAGGTACATGATTGAGTGAGACCGATGGCCTGATTGTGAGGATATTAATACCATAGCACGTGAGTTGTCCGCGTAGCACGTGAATTGACCGTGCGGGTCCAGGTATTGATACCATAGCACGTGAGTTGTCCGCATAGCACGTGAGTTGACCGTGCAGATCTAGGTATTGATATGATGGCCTGGTTGTGAGGATATTAATACCATAGCGCGTGAGTTGTCCGCGTAGCACGTGAGTTGACCGTGCAGATCTAGGTATTGATATGATGGCCTGGTTGTGAGGATATTAATACCATAGCGCGTGAGTTGTCCGCGTAGCACGTGAGTTGAATGTGCGGGTCCAGGTATTTATACCATAGCGTGTGAGTTGTCCGCGTAGCACGTGAGTTGACCGTGCAGATCCAGGTATTAATATGATGGCACATGAGCTGTCCGTGCTTAGCGCTTGGGCTTTGGGAGCCCCTCCAGAGTTTGTACACACCCCCAGTGAGCGCAGAGTGTTGAGTGTATTGAGTGCTGAGTGATGGAGTGACATTGCTTTGAGGTTGCATTTACTTTTGCTGTTGCTGCATTTATCTGTTAAATTTCTTTGTAGCATTTACCGAGTTATGGAATTTACCTGTTTTTTTTTTGTTTTTTTTTAAATTGTGAAAATAAATAATTGGACTGTTTTTCTTAGCTCGTCACTACTACTCAGTTACTTAGTTATTTTTGTTACTACTAAGTCAGTTGTACTCATACTACACCCTGCACTATATGCGCAGATCCAGGTGAGTTGGAAGGCGGCGATCGTTGAATTTAGGCCGGCTATCTGTGGAGACTGCAAGGTAGCTGTTAGGGTCCGCATGACCTTGTTACTCCTTTTGTTATTTCTTCTTTTAGACAGTTATATATATTAGTTCATAGATTTAGACGCTCATGACTTAGTGACACCCTATGTTTGGGGCCGTTTTCGCACTTTATATTAATAATATTTAGAGTTGATTTAGTTTATGAAAACTTTAAATGTTGATATTATTTTATTAAATTCTTAAAATCAACCAATAATAATATTTTGGGAAGTAGGCTTTCCTAGTAACACGATAGGCGCCATCACGACCATATTTGGATTTTGGGTTGTGACACTTTGAGAGCTCAGATTGAGGCGAATTTTTGAGGGATTTTCAGAGGTAGCATTTGGGCAAAGATTCTTGACACATTTTTTATTAATTCCCATGAATCTACTGTTAATTACACCTTATAATAATGGTTTTGGATTTTAAAATTGGGG
>ML261467.1:5347-68951 GCA_005239495.1 Nicotiana undulata | reverse complement strand
TTTCCAATCAAAAGATATCAAATTTACTCAAAAATCCGAATTCGGTCAAAACCCGACCCCCGGGCCCGCGTCGCGAAACTCAGCAATTTTTACAGAAAAGTGTTCTTCATCTTCCCACGAGTCCGTACATATAAAGAACACCAAAATCGGAGTCCGTTTGACCCCTCAAATCGCCCCTTGAAGGTCTCATAATCCCATGCCCCAAAATCCTATTTTTCTACTGTTTTTCATGAATTAAAGGCTGGGATTATGGTCTATAATCACCCATAAACGAGTTTTAATGATCAAAATACTTACCTCTGTGATACCCAATGATTTTCTCCTCCAAAATTCGTCCAAGAAGCTCCTTGTCCGTACACCAATGGTGAAATAAGGGTTTAGGTCGCGGATGAAATATTTAATACTGCCCAGTTATTTTGTTCTCCGCGATCGCAGCCTTGGCCCTGCGATCGCATAGTGTTAGGGGTTTTGACTTTCGCGATCACAGCCTTAGGCACGCGATCGCACAGCACTCCTGACCTCCCGACCCCACGCGCCCCAAACGCTCTACGCGATCGCAAGAAACCTCACGCGACCGCACTGCCTAACCTGCTCGTTCTCTGCGATCGCGGGCATACTTATGCGATCGCAGAGAGTAACTACTGACCCCTATCAAAATGCTCTATGCGATCGCGACTCCCTTTATGCGATCGCAGAGAGTAAAAATCTGCTGCACTGACACCAGAAAACCAGCAGTGTTTTCAAGGCTAAAACGAGTCCGTTAATCACCCGAAATCAATCCCGAGCCCCTCGGGACCCCAACCAAACTTACCAACATATCCCATAACATCATTCAAACTTATTTGCACTCTAAAAACATCAAAACTAACATCAAAACACCAAAATTACATCGGATTCAAGCCTATGATTTCCAAAAACTTCCGAAACGCGCATTTGATCAAAAACCCAACCAAATCATTTCCGAATGACCTGAAATTTTGCGGGCAAGTCCAAAATGACCTAACGAAGCTACAGCAACTCTCGGAATCCCATTCCGACCCTCGGATCAAAATCTCGCCTATCAACCGGAATTCGCCAAAATACTAACTTCGCCAATTCAAGCCTAATTCTACATCGGGCATCCTAAAAATATTCTGAACACACTCCTAAGTCCCAAATCACCTAACGAAGCTATCCGAACCATAAAATACGTATTCCGAGGTCGTTTACCAATAAGTCAACTCTTAGTTGACTTTTCCCATTTTAAGGTTGTTCTTAAGGACTAAGTGACTAAATTCTCATTTAACCATTTCGATTTCAAGCCTATCAACTCTAACACATTAATAATAGAATAACCAACATATACTAAGTCACTAACAATAGTTATAATGCAGGTTTTACGTAACGACAGACCGGGTCGTTACAGTACATTATTCATACCGACGTCCCTTTTGCCTGGGGACGCTGTGTTTCATGCCCGCAGGTCCTGATAGACAGGCCGAGAGCCCTCCAAGTAGGCTATCAGCTCAGTGGAAGATGTTGGTGCGCTCCATTTGCTTCGGAGTTGCTCGTTTGGTTAGTATGATTTAGACACATATTGTTTGGTAAGGCGGGACTCTGTCCTGACCTTTATGATATTTATGTACTCTTAGAGGCTTGTAGACATACGTCGTGTACATAAAGTATTGTACGGCCTGGCCGGCCTATGTTTTGAGTTTATAAAGGATTGTGTTGTCCTATTAGGCCCGTATGTTATGTGTATGTAATAATGTAATAAGAAAGATACGCTACGTTGGTACTCGGTTGGGTAAGGTACCGGGTGCCCTTCAGGGCCCATTGGTTTGGGTCGTGACATATATGTGTAGAAATTCTTTGGCACATCGAAGGCTAAGTTACAATAGGTTTGTATGATGATTTTGGACTTGGGAATATGCTCGGATCAGGTTTTGGATGACCTGTTAGCGTTTCGGCGTCTAATAGTAAAAGTTGGTTCTTAAATTCTTAATAATTTAGTTTAGAGCGGGTTTTGGTGATATTGAGGTCCAAACGAAATTTAGAGACTGGGAATAGTTCCATAATATTATTTAAGACTTGTATGTAAAATTTGGTGTCATCTCGAGTTGATTTGACAAGAAATGGACGAGCGGAAGTCTTTTTAGAAATTTTTGAGTTCGTGAGTCAATTAATGTGTTTTGCATCCGATTCATAGTTTTTGATGTTATTTCCGTATTTTGATCGCTCGAGCGAGTTTGTATGCGGTTATTAGACTTGTGTGGGTAGTTGGTGTGGAGCCCCGAGGGCTCGGGTGAGTTTCAGACGTTTGGTAGGAGTTGAAAACACTCTAGTTTTCTGGTGTCTCTTGGCAGCTGTTGTAGGTCTAGCAAATGCGAGAATATTTTCACGTTTGTGAAGAAGCCTGGTCTGGGCCTAGCTCGCAATCGCGAGAAAAACAATCGCATTTGCGACCCTGGCATTGATCGCATTTGCGATTCCCTTGTCGCATTTGCGACCTGGATAGGGGGAGCGTAGTTCACATTTGCGATATTTTTGTCGCATTTGCGAACCGGATGTAGCAAATGCGACATCTGCAACCTGTGCACAACTTAGTAAAAGCGGGACTCATTTCCTTTCATCTCTTAGGCGTTTTTTGAGCTTTTAGAATAGAGTTTTCACCTAGCACTTTGAGATAAGTAATTTCTACACAACATAAGTTAAATACATAGATTATGGGTAGGCTAACATGCGAAAATGGGTGAAATCAAGGGTTTAGATGAAAACATAGGTTTTAGGTATAATTGATATTTGATCACAAAAATGGTTATGGAACTTAGTAAAAATTATCTATTTATGTTCCTAAAGTTATGCGTGACAACGTTTTTCAAATACTTCCAGAATCCGGGCACGTGGGCCCGTGAGAGAATTTTAGGTATCTTACATTTTGGGTTGGGTAATCACTTTTATAATGGGGATATGAACTTTTGAGCATAGATTGATTAATTTATATAATGTTTAGCTAGTTTCCAATCGTTTTGCACCCAATTTGGAGGTTTGAGCACGTTCTTAAGTTGGGAAGTGAGCACGTTCTCGATTTGCGTATGCAGTGTGTGTCTTATTCTGGAACGTCTTTATGTGAGAAATTGAAAAAACAAATGTGAATTTTTGTCTTAAAAATGATTTGAGTTGACTACGTTAAGCATTTTATGTAAACGAACTCAAATCAGTGTTTTGACGGTCTTAATGAGTCCGTGCGGTGATTTGGGACTTGGGTGTATGCCTGGAATTGAATTCGGAAGACCCTAACTTGATTTAACATGATTTGTTGAAAACTAACAATTTGAAGGTTTACAGAAATTCCTATGTTTGAACGTAAGTTGACTTTGTTACTACCGGGTTCGAATATCGGTTACGAAACTTGGTGTAGATTCATTTTACTATTTATGACTTCTCTGCAAAATTTGGTGCAAAACACAGTTGATTTTACGTGATTCAGACATCCGGTTGTAAATTGGAAAGTTCTTAAGTTTCTTTGAAAATATCATACATTTTGATGTCTGATTCGTGGTTCTAGGTGTTATTTTGGTGTCTTGATCGTGCGAGCGAGTTCGTATGATGTTGTTACACTTGTGTGCATGTATGGTTTGGAGCCCGGGGAGAAATCACGAACGGGATGTTGGGCCGAGGGAGAATTTCTTCATCGTGAACGCGATGTCTAGGTCACGAACGCGAAGCACTGGAGGTGTAACTCTTGGCGAATGCGACCAGGCTATCGCGAATGCGCAGGGTTAAGGGGACCTTGGAAGGGACATCATTGTTACTCTACAGCCAAGGCTAGGGGGAAGAAGCCTTCGCGAACACGTGAGGAACAAGGCGAATGCGTAGGCCATTCTGGTTGGTGTGCATCGCGAACATTGAGAATGCCTAACGCCCAATGAATTAAATATCCCAAAGTCGGGATTTCTGTATTTGTTCACCATATCCAATTTGAGCTCGGCCTAGAGGCGATTTTGAGGAGGTATTTCATCTCCACTTCATAGGTTAGTAGATTTTAATTTGTTTTCTTCAATTTTCTTCAACATCCATTAATTTCTAAGTTTTAGTCTATGCTCTTTCATGGTAGAAATTAAGGATTAGGGTAGAATTGGGAATTTTCATAAAATGGAGATTTAGACCTCAAATTGAGGTCGAATTTCGAAACTAATCACATAACTGGGCTCGGGGGTAAATGAGTAATCGGGTTTTGGTCTGAATCTCAGGTTTTGACCAAGCGAACCAGGGGTTGACTTTTTCAAAATCATTAAAGATCAAATATTTTTCACTCGTGGGTAGTTTTTAAAGGTTATTTTTACATGTTTGAACTATTTTGTTAGATCAATTGCTTTGGAGGCGAATTTTAGAGGGAATGGCCCGGTTGAGCTTTGATTTGATTGCGGAGTGAGGTAAGTGTTGGGTCTAACCGTGACTTGAAGGAATTAGGAAATTCGTATCATGTGTCATGTGGATTATGTGAGAAAACAGTGTATATGCGAGGTGACGAGTGTATATACATTGCTAAGATATTTGTTTTCATGTTTCTCGTTATTTAGTGAATTATTGTATTTCATGCCTTAATTGTTACATGCTTTAATTGTTTTATATGCCGTAATTTGTTTTTTTTCATTTTGATTATTCTTGTATCGAATTGGTCGTCCCTTCCTTGACTCCGTGCTTTATTGCTACTTGCCTTAACTATTTTACTGGCACACCTTAATTGTCACGTGCTTTACTTGTCCTGTTATTTTTGTAATATTTGTTGAATTCCTTTTACTATTATGTTGTTCTTTATTGCCTTGCACATATACTCTTTGATTGTAGAAAATTCTTGTAAATTGAATTGTTGGATTGTGTACGTTTATTGAAATTGTTTGTGCATCGGCCCGCGCTGCAACGAATTATGATATGGTTAAATAAGGGAGGATTATGATACTGATAAATGAAAATACGGTGGGATCGGGTTGGCGCTACAACGATTTGTGCACGTAATACTTGGTATCGATAAATGATGATATGACGGAATAAGGGAGGATCATGATATTGATTATGATGGTACGATGGGATGTAGTTGCGCGGTGCTACAGATTATATACGTGATTCTTGATATTGATAAAAGATGCTTTGGTGAAATAAGGGATGATTGTATATGTACGATGAGATCGGGTTGCGCGCCGTAACAGATTGTGTGACTTGTACTTGTTGTTGTTGTTGTGTGAGGTTTCATCATTTTTATATGAAGTTAAGAGGTCTATTATTCTGGGTTCTCTAATTGTGAGGTTGAGTTCATTTTCATAAATTAACTTTTTTACTTTCATTCCTGTTGTCTTTCCATGTTATTATTATCATTACTGTGTACAGGTTATTGTAAGTGGTACATCTTAGTCTCGTCACTACTTCGTCGAGGTTACGCTCGGCACTTAGAGAGTACATGTAGTCGGTTGTACCCATACTACACTCTGCACTTCTTGTGCAGATTTTTGAGTAGGTCCTAGCGGTGTTCAGTATTTGCTCGAATCCACTCGTTGACGGGGACTTGAGGTACAGCCGCACTGCATTCGCAGCCCTAAAGTACCCTTCCCTCCTATCTTTATTGTTTTTCTGTGTTTCAAAACAATATATTTTATTTAGACCATGTTTATAGCACTCTAGATGTTCATGTACTCGTGACACCAGTTTCTAGGTTATGTTTAGACTTATTATTCAGTATTATTATATTATACTTGAGACTCATATCATTTCCATTGTTACTAAATTGTCATAAATTGTTAAAATCGGTAAATTTTCTGTTCACGTCGGCTTGCCTAACAAGTAGATGTTATGTGCCATCATCACCCTGAGGTCGGGATCCTGGGTCGTGACAGGAGAGGAGACCTACTCATACTAGCGCCATAGTTGGACTAGCAGTACCAGGTGTAGGTGCTGGTGATTCAAGATTATCAGGTGACTCAATGTTATCTATAGTATCATGTATACCATAATTTTCTTGTAGTCGCTCATAATCTGTATTATATTTTCAGGTGAACTTTCAGAAACACTGATTTGGGTTCGTTTACAAATCATATTATATTGTTACTCTTACTAATACCACCCCTACTAGTATACTCTTTTTTGGCTGCTCTAGATATATCCATTATGCAAATTAAATTTAAAAAAAATGATTCAAAATAATCAAATAAAATAAACACTAAAGAAGAGAAAAAGATGGAACGAGTGTAGCGGCAGTCCAGGATGCCGCACTAAATTCGATATTTGAAAATTGAAAACCCACTCACTTTACTTTTAAATTTATAATATCACACTTCAATTGATATTTGATAACACTTGTCACGACCCGAAATTCCACCATTGGGCCATGACTACGTCTAATGTTGAACCCGCTAGACAAGCCAATGTATACTATATCATTAACGTACTAACATTAAAAATACAGAATTAAGTAAAGCATCTAATATTCCTTCTTCAAATGCGGAAGCAGAAAAATCTGAAAATAACTCAAAACACCAATAACACGATCCGTTTACAATATCCCAGCACCTGGAGTCACTAACTCACGAACTGGCTAAGAGGTTACTAAATACGAAGTCTGAAGAAATAACACAAAAACTATCTTAGAACTAAGGAAAACAAGACAGAATAGAAGAAAAGGGTAGAAGAGACGCCAAGGCCCACGAACGTCTGCGGGTCTACCTTGTAATCTCTGAAGTGGACTGGAGGATGCTCCCTCAATCAGTGTCCACCGGGTCCGGCTGCGGGATCTTCACAACATAGAGAAGTACAAGTGTAGCATCAGTACAACCGACTCCATGTACTGAGCAAATCCCGAGCCTAACCCGGCCGAAGTAGCGGCGAGGCTAGACATGACGACGATAATCTACCTGTACAGTTCTACCAAAAATATAGCAAGGAAGTGAGAGATATTCAATAGATAAGCAAGGGATACGGGAACAAGTAAGGGGGCAACAGATAAATAGCAAAATGAGATGTCAAACACGATAAATAAACAGATAAATGAATGGCACGACATCACCCTTCATGGTTTACTCTCTTCCTCACTATGCAACAGGTAGATATATATATGACATGATTGCAATAATAAATGAAATGAATGGCACGACATCACCCTTCGTGCTTTACTCTCTTCCTCACTGTGCAATAATAAACAAAGAAATGATATGAATGAATGGCACGACATCACCCTTCGTGCTTTACTCTCGTCCTCACATTACAATAAATAAATAATGAATGATATGAATGAATGGCACGACATCACCCTTCGTGCTTTACTCTCTTCCTCACCCAAGTAATATCAACAATAAATAACAACTTGGCAAGGAAAATCAATTACCGAACTTTCAATTCATAACCACCCGACATGGGGAATAACAACTAAAATCAACACATTTTCCCAGCAAGGGTCTCAGCTATAACCAATTCATTACGAGTACATAACTTAAAGTTTTGGGTCCTCCACTAGGAAATCACAACACAATTTTTAATCACGTAGTCTCCACAGTTAAACAATTTTCCCTAATGAACTACTTCATAACACAATAATCATTGAGGTAATAACAAATATTTAAGCAAACGGGCTCACAGGCATACTTGACACACAATGCATAGGTACTCGTCACCTCACCTATGCATTGGACATGATAAAACACATAGCACAAATGGCACAATACCTATTCCCTCACCAAAGTTAGGCAAGACACTTACCTCAGCTCCAAGAATAGCAATCAAACCTCTGATACCGCCTTTCCTTATGAATTCAACTCCGAAACGACAATATCTAGGCATAATTAACTTATTAACATCAATAATGACTCATTAATACAATTCCATAGCCTAAATATACAATTCCTAGCATTCTTCAAAAAAATACCAAAATTCGACCCCGGGCTCGTTTGGTCCAAACACGAGGCTCGAACCAAAATCCGATTACCCATACCCCCACGAGTTCAAATATATAATTTTTATTTAAAATCCGACCCCAAATTGAGGTTGAATTACCCAAAATCCCATAAACCCTAACTCCACCCAAAACCCTTAATTTCTACTTTGATTTTAGGATTTTAAGCCTAGATTCTAGTGATTAGGGAAGGAAAGTGGAAGAAATTGGTGTTAAGAAAACTTACCCAAATGGCTATGGAGGGGAAAATGGCTTGGAGGCCTTCAATGGAGTTCGAGAAAGAAGGGAATGGTGAAAATTGATGAATTCCCGTATGGTATTCTATTTTTGGGTATTTAAAATAGCTAGGAAAAATTACACTATGCGTTCGCGGCCCCTCGACCGCGTTCGCACAGGGTTGACCAGGATGACCTATGTGGTCGCGAGCCAAGGGCCGCGTTCGCACAGGCCTAACACCCCCATCTCCCCAAGGCCCTATGCTAAACCAGTGCGGACACCACCCTACCCTGCGTTCGCACTGCCTACACCCCACAACCCTCTACGTTCGCACCACAGTGGGTGCGTTCGCATAGAATAAATGGGACACAGACCCAGATCCACTATTTACCCTGTGCGTTCGCACCCCCTTGGGTGCGTTCGCATAGGGTAATGTACCTGAAAACCAGCAAATTGAAGGAAAACCAGATTTTCACTACTTATGCATCCCGTTAGCTACCCGAAACTCACCCGAGCCCTCGGGTCTCAAAACCAAAAACACACACGACTCCCTAATCCGCCTACGGACTTATTTAAGTATTTAAATTACCAAATATCATCAAAATCAATGAAATAAACCTCAAAACTCATAAAATTTTCTTAAAACATCATAGGGTTCAATTATTACGATTTTGATCCGAAACACGTCATTTCAAGTCCGTTTTACACCAAATTTCAAAGATAGCTCACATAACATATATTAAACCTGTTCCGAGGTTCCGGAACCATAATACGTGCCCGATAACACAGTTTTCACATAAATATTCATTTTCAAAAACCTTTATATTTTTTCAGAAAACAATTTTCTTTAAAAATTCATTTCTCGGGCTTGGGACCTCGGAATTCGATTCCGGGCAAACGCCCAAGTCCCATATTTTCCTACGGACCCTCCGGGACCGTCAAATCACGGGTCCGGGTCCGTTTATCAAAAAATGTTGACCAAAGTCAAATTTAATCAATTAATTCTTGGAAATTTCATTTTTCATCAAGTTTTCGCATAAAAGCTTCCCGGCTACCTTCCCGGGATGCACACTCATATCGAGGTGAGATTAACGGAGGCTTTCGGGCCCTCGGAACACAGATTTTGCTAAATTAACTTAGGATGACCTTTTGGGTCATCACAATCTCCACCTCTATAACAAACGTTCGTCCTCGAACAGACATAGAAATGTACCTGAGTCTGAGAAAAGATGGGGATAACGACTCCTCATATCGGACTCGAACTCCCAAGTAGCTGCCTCGGCAGGCTAACCTCTCCACTGAACACGAACCGAAGGATAAATCTTCGATCTCAACTGAAGAACCTGCCTAGCTAATATGGCTACCGGCTCCTCCTCATAAGTCAGATCCTTGTCCAACTAGACACCGCTGAAGTCAAGAACATGAGATGGATCTGCAATATACCTCCGGAGCATAGCTACATGAAACACTGGATTTACGGCTGATAAATGCGGTGGCAAGGCAAGTCTGTAGGCCACCTCTCTTACCTCGTCCAAAATCTCAAATGGACCAATGTACCTAGGGCTCAACTTGCCCCTCTTCTCGAACCGCATCACGCCCTTCATAGGGGACACTCTAAGAAACACCTGATCCCCTATCATGAAAGCCAATTCTCGAACTCTGCAATCTGCATAACTCTTTTGCCTGGACTGAGCTGTACAAAGACTATCCTGAATGATCTTCACCTTGTCCAAGGCATCATGGACTAACTCAGAACCCAATAATCTAGCCTCTCCGGGCTCAACCCATCCGACTGGGGACCGACATCACCTACCATACAAGGCCTCATAAGGTGCCATCTGGATGCTCGACTGATAACTGTTGTTGCAGGGAAACTCCGCTAAGGGAAAGAACTGATCCCATGAACCACCAAAGTCTATAACACAAGCTCGTAACATATCCTCCAAAATCTGAATAGTACGCTCGGACTGGCCGTCCGTCTGAGGATGAAATGTTGTGCTCAACTCGATCTGTGTGCCCAACTCTCACTGAAATACTCTCCATAAATAGGAGGTGAACTGAGTACCACGGTCTGATATAATAGATAAGGGAACACCGTGCAATCTGACAATCTCTCTCATGTAAATCTTTGCCAACTTCTCTGTTGAATACGACACTGATATAGGAATGAAATGCGCTGTCTTGGTCAGCCTATCCAAAACAACCCAAACCGCATCAAACATCCTCTGAGTCCGTGGAAGCCCAACTAAAAAGTCCATGGTGATACGCTCCCACTTCCACTCAGGAAGCTGAATCTGCTGCATCAAACCACCAGGTCTCTGGTGTTCATACTTAACCTGCTGACAATTCAAGCACCGAGCTACATAAGCTACAATATCCTTCTTCATCCTACGCCACCAATAATGCTGCCGCAAGTCCTGGTACATCTTTGCGGCGCCCGGATGAATGGAATACCGGGAATTATGGGGCCTCTGAAGTATCAACTCACGAATACCCTCAACATGAGGTACACAAATACGACCTTGCATCCAGAGAACTCCCTCATCATTAACCATAACCTGTTTGGCACCTCCGTGCCAGACTGTATCTCTAAGAAAACATAAATGACGATCATCATACTGCCTGGCCTGAATATGGTCATACAATGAAGAACGGGCCACAATACGGTCCAAAACACTACCAACCTCAGAAACCTCCAATCTCACAAATCAGTTGGCTAAATCCTGAACATCCAATGCAAGAGGTCGCTCTCCGACTAACAAATAAGCTAGGCTGCCCATACTGACTGATTTCTGGCTCAAAGCATCGTCCACCACTTTGGCCTTCCCCGGATGATAAAGAATGGTAATATCATAATCCTTTAGCAACTCTAACCATCTTCTCTGCCTCATGTTCAACTCCTTCTGTCTGAACAGATACTGCAAGATCTTATGGTCCGTGAACACCTCACATGGAACTCCGTATAGATAGTGCCTCCAAATCTTCAAAGCGTGAACAATAGCTGCAAGCTCCAAATCATGAACTGGATAGTTCTTCTCATGAATCTTCAACTGACGAGAAACATAGGCTATAACCTCGCCGTCCTCCATCAACACTACACCAAGCCAAACCCGTGAAGCATCACAATACACGGTATACGGTCATGAACCTTAGGGCAATACTAACACTAGTGTCGTGGTCAAGGCGGTTTTGAGCTTCTGAAAGCTCGCCTCACACTCATCAGACAACCTGAACTGAGCACTCCTCTGATTCAACCTGGTCATCGGAGCTGCGATAGATGAAAAGCCCTCCACAAATCGACGATAATAACCTACTAAGCCCAAGAAACTTCGAATCTCTGTAGCTGAAAAGGGCCTAGGACAATCTCTAACTGCTAAAATCTTCTTGGGGTCTACCTGAATACCCTCTGATGAAACCACATGGCCTAGAAATGCAACTGCAACTAGCCAAAACTCACACTTGGAGAACTTGGCATACAATTGACTATACCTCAGAGTCTGGAGGACGGCCCTAAGGTGCTGCTCATGCTCCTCTCGACTGCGAGACTATATCAATATGTCATCAATGAAAACAATAATGAACGAGTCCAAATAAGGCCTTAACACTCAGTTCATCAACTCCATGAATGCAGCGGGGGAATTAGTCAACCCAAAAGACATCACCAAAAACTCATAGTGCCCATAACGAGTGCGAAAAGCTGTCTTAGGGACATCAGAAGCCCTAATCCTCAGCTGATGGTAACCTGATCTCAAGTCTATCTTGGAGAACACTGTAGCACCGTAAAGCTAGTCAAATAAATCATCAATCCTTGGCAAAGGATACTTGTTCTTAATGGTAACCTTATTCAACTATCGGTAGTCAATACACATCCTCATTGAGCCATCTTTCTTTTTAACAAACAACACTAGAGCACCCCAAGGAGAAACACTAGGCCTAATAAAGCCTTTATCCAACAAATCCTGCAATTGCTCCTTCAATTCCTTCAACTCTGGCGGGGCCATACGATACGACGGAATAGAAATAGGCTGAGTGCCCTCATCTACCTCAATACAGAAGTCAATATCCCTGTCGGGTGGCATATCCGGCAGGTCAGCAAGGAATACCTCTGAAAACTCACGAACTACAAGCACAAACTCCAGGGAAGGAACCTTGGCACTAGAATCACGAACATAGGCCAGATAGGCCAAACAACCCTTCTCGACCATGCGCCGAGCCTTCATATAAGAAATAACTCTACCAGAAGAACGGCTAGGAGTCCCCCTCCACTCCAAACGAGGTACCCCTGGCAAGGCCAAGGTCACTGTCTTGGCATGACAGTCCAGAATAGCATAATAGGGGATAACCAATGCATCCCCAATATAACATCAAAGTCAACCATATCAAGAAGCAAAAGATCAACCTGAGTCTCCAGACCACCAATAACTACTACGCAAGCACGGTAGACTCGGTCTACCACTATAGAATCACCCACTAGTGTAGACACATGTACAACAGTGCTCAAGGAATCACGGGGCATACTTAAATAAGGGGAAAAATATGAAGACACATAGGAGAATGTAGAACTCGGATCAAATAACACCGAAGCCTCTCAGTTGCAAACTGAAACCATACCTGTAATAACTGCATAAGAAGGTTCAGCATCAGGACGGGTAGGAAAAGCATAGCACCGGGGCTGAGCACCTCCAACCTGCACATCTCTGGGTCAACCGGCTACGTGCTGACCTCTACCTCTCAAGGCCTGCCCTCCACCTCTATGAGTCTGACCTCCACCTCCAGCACCACGACCCCCACCCCTAGCTGGCTGAGGGGCAGGGGGTGCACCTGCTGCGGGGACCATGGAGCGAGTACCCTGATACTGAGAACTACCCGAAGTCCTGGGGCAATACCTCGCAATGTGCCCATGAACACCACAAGAATAACAAGGTCTCTGCTGATGTGGCTGATGACTCTAGAACTGCCCTTGACGACCCTGATAACCACCCTGGTAGCTCTGAAGTGGTTTTGCACTGATAGGGGCTGGTGGTGCTCTAACAAGAGTTGGCGGTGCACGGTGAGATACCTGAAGTGATGACTGAAAAGGTCGGGGTGAATGACCCCTTCTGAAAGAATCCCTGTCTTTGGATGAGGCTCCACTGAATCTACCAAAGTGACGGAGCCTCTTGTCAACCCTCTGACCGCCTCACTGTGACAGAATCATCTCAATCCTTCTGGCCACATCAGCCACATCCTGGAATGAAATATCGGTACCTGACTCTCTGGCCATCTGGAGTCTGATGGGCTGAGCTAAGCCCTCAATAAACCTCCGCACTCTCTCACAGTTAGTGGGAAGTATCATAAGTTCATGCCTGGCTAGAGTGATGGACCTGGTCTTGTACTAAGTAACAGACATAGATCCTTGCTGAAGGCACTCAAACTACGTCCTAAGATCCTCTCGCTGAGTAATGGGAAGAAACTTCCCCAAGAATAGCTCGGAGAACTGAGCCCAAGACAAAGGTGCAGACCCAGCTGGTCTGGTCAAGCAATAGTCTCTCCACCAAGTCTTGGATGTGCCAGATAACCGAAAAGTAGCAAAGTTAACTCCATCGGACTCCACTATGCCCATGTTCCGAAGAACCTCATGACAGCTGTCCAAATAATCCTGTGGATCCTTTAACAGTGCACCCGTAAAAGTAGTAGTGAATAAATTGTTTAACCGATCTAGTTTCTATAGAGCATCTGCTGACATAGCTGCACCCTCGGCCGCCGGTGCCACAATACCCGGCTGAGCTACTCCAACTGTCTGAAGTGCTGGAGTCTGAAACTGAGTGGCAACCTGCTCTGGGGTATGAATAACATAAATTTGCGTTCCTCCCCCAGCCTGATATCCAGCTGGTGCAGTAGGAAGAAGACCGGCCTGAGCCAAACTCTCCATGAGTCCCACTAAGCGAACTAGAGCGTCCTGAAGCACTGGGGTAGCAATGAACCCCTCTGGGACCTAAGCTGGTCCGACTGGGACTGTCTGAGCAGGAACCTCACCAGCATAATCTACCTGTGGGTCCTCAACTGGAGCTGCTGCTCTAGCTCTGCCTCGGCCTCTAGCACGGCCTCGGCCCCTCGTAGGAGCTACGATAGGAGGATCAGGCTGTTGATCGGTCGATGAAGAAACACGCGTTCTCGCAACCTGCGAGAGAGTAACTAGAGACTCAACTACAATTTAGAATTCAATTGGCACGACAGAGTGTGAAATATATGAAGTTATTCCTAACTTTGCAGCCTCCAGGGGATAAGTACAGATGTCTCCGTACCGATCCCTCAGACTCTATCAAGTTTGTCTGTGAGTTGTGAGACCTAAGCAACCTAGTGCTCTGATACTAACTTGTCACGGCCCGAAATCCCACCATTGGGCCATGACTGTGTCTAACGTTTAACCCGCTAGACAATCCAACGTATACAATATCATTAACGTACTAACATTAGAAATACATAATTAAGTAAAGCATCTAATATTCCTTCTTCAAATGCGGAAGCAGATAAATTCTGAAAATAACTCAAAACACCAATAACACGATCCGTTTACAATATCCCAGCATCTGGAGTCACTAACTCACGAACTGGCTAAGAGGTTACTAAATACAAAGTCTGAAGAAATAACACAAAAGTTGTCTTAGAACTAAGGGAAACAAGACATAATAGAAGAAAAGGGTAGAAGAGACGCCAAGGCCCACGAACGTCTGCGGGTCTACCTTGTAATCTCTGAAGTGGACTGGAGGATGCTCCCTCAATCAGCGTCCATCGGATCTGGCTGCGGGATCTGCACAACATAGAGAAGTGCAAGTGTAGCATTAGTACAACCGACGCCATGTACTGAACAGAGTTCTACAAAAAATATAGCAAGGAAGTGACAGAGATTCAACAGATAAGCAAGGGATACGGGAACAAGTAAGGGGGCAACAGATAAATAGCAAAATGAGATGTTAAACACGATAAATAAACAGATAAATGAACGGCACGTCATCACCCTTCATGCTTTACTCTCTTCCTCACTATGCAATAGGTAGATATATATATGACATGATTGCAATAATAAATTAAATGAATGGCACGACATCGCCTTTCATGCTTTACTCTTTTCCTCACTATGCAATAATAAACAAAGAAATGATATGAACGAATGACACGTCATCACCCTTCGCGCTTTACTCTCTTCCTCACATTGCAATAAATAAATAATGAGTGATATGAATGAATGGCACGGCATCACCCTTCGTGCTTTACTCTCTTCCTCACATTACAATAAATAAATAATGAATGATATGAATAATGGCACGACATCACCCTTCGTGCTTTACTCTCTTCCTCACCTAAGTAATATCCAGAATAAATAACAACTTGGCAAAGAAAATCAATTACCGAACTTTCAATTCATAACCACCCGACATGGGGAATAACAACTAAAATTAACACATTTACCCGGCAAGGGTCTCAGCTATAACCAATTCATTCCGAGTACATAACTTAAAGGTTCGGGTCCTCCACTAGGACATCACAACACAATTCTTAATCACGTAGTCTCCACTGTTAAACAATTTTCCCAAATGAACTACTTCATAACACAGTAATCATTGAGGTAATAACAAATAATTAAGCAAACGGACTCACGAGCATACTTGACACACAATGCATATGTACTTGTCACCTCACCTATGCATTGGACATGATAAAACACATATCACATAGGGCACAATACCTATTCCCTAACCAAAGTTAGGCAAGACACTTACCTCGGGTCCAAGAATAGCAATAAAGCCTCTTATCGCCTTTCCTTTTGAATTCAACTCTGAAACGACAATATCTAGGCATAATTAACTTATTAACATCAATAACGACTCATTAATACAATTCCATAGCCTAAATATACAATTCCTAGAATTCTTCAAAAAATACCAAAATTCGACCCAGGCCGCTTGGTCCAAACACGAGGCTCGGACATTACCCATACCCCCACGGGTTCAAATATATAATTTGTTTTGAAATCCGACCCCAAATTGAGGTTGAATTACCCAATATCCCATAAACCCTAACTCTACCCAAAACCCCTAATTTCTACTTTGATTTTAGGATTTTAAGCCTAGATTCTAGTGATTAGGGAAAGAAAGTGGAAGAAATTGGTGTTAAGAATACTTACCCAAATGGCTATGGAGGGAAAAATGGCTTGGAGGTCTTCAATGGAGTTTGAGAAAGAAGGGAATGGTTAAAATTGATGAATTCCCATATGGTATTCTGTTTTTGGGTATTTAAGATAGCTGGGAAAAATTACACTTTGCGTTCTCGACCCCTTGACCGCGTTCGCACAGGGTTGACCAGGCTGACCTATGCGTTCGCGAGCCAAGGGCCGCGTTCGCACAGGCTTAACACCCCTAGCTCCCCCAGGCCCTATGCTAACCCAGTGCGGACACACCTCCTACCCTACGTTCGCACTGCCTACACCCCACAACCATCTACGTTCGCACCACAGTGGGTGCGTTCGCATAGAACAACTGGGACCCTGACCCAGGCCCATTATTTACCCTGTGCTTTCGCACCCCCTTGGGTGCGTTCGCATAGGGTAATTTACCTGAACACCAGCAAATTGAAGAAAAACCAAATTTTTCACTACTTATGCACCTTGTTAGCTACCCGAAACTCACCCGAGCCCTCGGGACTCAAAGCCAAAAACACATACGACTCCTAAATCATCCTATGACTTATTTAAGCCTTTAAATCACCAAAATATCATCAAAATAAATGAATTAAACCTCAAAACTCATAGAATTTTCTTCAAACTTCATAGGGTTCAATTATTCCGATTTTGATCCGAAACACGTCATTTCAAGTCCGTTTTACACCAAATTTCACAGATAGCTCACATAACATATATTAAACCTGTTCCGGGCTCCGGAACCATAATAAGGTCCCGGTAACATGGTTTTCGCGTAAATATTCATTTTCAAAAACCTTTATATTTTTTCAGAAAATAATTTTCTTTAAAAATTCATTTCTCGGGCTTGGGACCTCGGAATTCGATTCCGGGAATACGCCTAAGTCCCATATTTTTCTACGGACCCTCCGAGACCGTAAATCACGGGTCGGGGTCTGCTTACCAAAAATGTTGACCAAAGTCAACTTTAATCAATTAATTCTTAGAAATTTCATTTTTCATCAAGTTTTCACATAAAATCATCCTGACTACCTGCTCGAAATGCGCACGCATATCGAGGTTAGATTAACGGAGGCTTTTGGGGCCTCGAAACACAGATTTAGCTAAATTAACTTAGGATGACCTTTTGGGTCATCACAATACTGCACTTCACTTTGTAATTGTAATTTTCTAGTGTATACCAGAAACAAAATTGATGAAACTTGAAATAACACTTAATTGTGCGGTTCACACTCTGTGAAGGATTTCCATCAGTGCATCTTCAGAGTTGCGGCCACACACGGTATTATGCGGTCCGCATTGTGGCCCTTTTTACCTTGTTTTGGTCTTTTTGAGTTAATTTTCTCTTTTTTTGCTCGTTTCCCAATATTCCTGCAAGAAAGCACATTTCATTAGTTCTCAGGAGTACCTTTAAGTATTTTTGAGCTAAAACGCAAGTAAAAGAGAGCAAATAAGCAGTCAAAATCCCTACTTATCAACTCCCCCAAACTTAAGCTTTTGCTTGTCCTCAAGAAATTAAGGCAATTCCCACTCCACTAGAAATGGTTTGTTGCAGCTGGCCTAAGTTGAATTAAACACAAATCAATTGGGACCAACAATTACCCACACACTCACGAATCATTGACAAGCCTATAATTTGAATGTTGAAGCACAAATTGCTCTAATGTGACGGTTGAGCATCAAGGGTGGACTTTGTACATCAAGGAAGCTCGCACTTTCATGCAGGTCACTTTGGATTCCAAAATCCTCCTCCTATACTCTCCGGAAGCTCATCTTACTCACGAGTGAAGAACTCAATTCAATGACTCGAGAAAGATTCGCTCATCACTCTCAAAAGAATTTCACAAGCCCGACTCTAAGATCTTGCCCCTCATGTAATTCACCACTAATGAAAGATCACTCGACTTGAAATCACTTAGGGCTTTTTCAGAATATAATGAAGGATTTTGGACTAAAGAGGTGAAAAATGGAATGGAATTGGTTCATCTTTCTTTTAGCACTTCATTTTCTCTTTTTGGCTCTTACTTTGCTGACTCTTTGAGTCATTGCCTTGCTTTTCATATTCTCCTTCTTTGTTTTCTCCAAGCTTTGCACTTTTGTTTCCTTTTTGAATCTTTTCAACCCTTTCTCATTATTCACTTTCTTTTTTTTGTGTTTTTCTCTTGCTATTTCTTACTTTTTCTATGCCTTCCTCTTCTTCATTTCTTTTCTCTTTTGCGCCTTGATACAATCTTTAAACCCCATCTCTCCCCCAAACTTATGATTTTGCCATTTGTTTCTCATGAGTGATAAAGAAAGCTCGGGTTCCAAAGAGGGTCACTACAAAATGGGTAAAGGCTTGTAACCTGGTTATCGAATAAAATAGGCTTGAGGCTCGAAAGGGTTGACTAAGGATGATATCATTGGTGGGACATGGAAGGTTTCAAAGCCCATTTTCCAGGGTACTTGGACTTATAACAAAATACCTAACCTCTCACACAACCGGATTGTTAAAGAGACTAATCGAGGTCCCACAACAACCGCATTCAATATTTCAAAGCACTAAAGGTTCAACTAAACCACCTGATGATTGTCTAAGTCAACACAAGAGTCACAAGGTCACTAACTAGATCCCTTTCTTTCCAAAAACTTGTTTTAAACCATAAGTATGTAGTTAAGTGCGTTGCTACCAAGTGAAGCATGCTCGACCCTTATTTATTCATTAATACTACTTGCTTCTACCTAACCATCAAAAATCGACTCGATCCCTTAAGAAGGTTTTCACGCCATCCATCGTTATGAGGGCCACCCGGTTCACACAAAACCCACCTTTGGAAAGAACAATGGCATTAAGAAAACCAAAGGCTTACTGTTCACTAAAACATAAAAAGAAGCTAACAAATCTATAAGAATCAAATAAAGTAACTAAGAAGTTATACTATTAAGAAAACAAAATGAAAAAAGCTAAGAAATAAACTACTGAAAGTAAGGCAAATGAATATACAAACAGGGGGAAATAGAATATATACAAGAGGGATGAATATATACATAAGGAGGGAGAAAATAAAAATAAAAGAAAGAAAGAGTATTAAAGTTATTAAAGACCCAAAAGTAATAAAATATCATCAAAATCAAAATAAGAGAGGGTAGAGAGTAAAGAAAACTCCCTATGTGGTCTCACGGTGACTGGCAACATCACCACCCTCGGTCTCCTCCAACTGTATCTCATCATCACCGGGCTAAGGGACAACAGGGTTGGTGAGCATCTGCAGCATCTCCTCAGCAGTGGGGGCAGTGAGATCTGGCTCGTCAGACTGGCCAACTGGTGCCTTTGCCGATGGTGCCGCTCGGTCTGTCAGTACTGATGGATCTGTCTCTATCAGTAAGTCAAAAGGTATATCACCGCTGCTGCTATGTTCGTCACCTCCTTTCTCAAACTCTCCACTGCTTTCTTTTAGGCATGTGAATTCCTCATATTCTTTACCTCCTTGGTATACTCCTCAACAACACCCCTCGTGAGCCACTAGTGTATCCATAATAGTCTTCTAGGTGTCCAGAATCTTCTTCAATGTTTCCTCTGCTGACGGAGGGACCTGTGGCACTGCTGGAGTAGAGGAATGTGCTGCAACAGTACTGGATATGTTAGACAACTTAGAACTGGTTGTCTCCATCAGTTGATGAGGCTCGCTAAAGTCTGGGAGACTCGTAGCGCAATGAGAGGATAAGTGGATGAGGATGGCACAAGTACTGCAATTGATGGCCTAGAAGATGAAGGTGGTGGCATGGCGGCTGTCCCAATGGAAGGCTCGGTTTTTGTGGAAGGCATGGAAGCTGTAGATGGTTCAACACCAGCCTAGGAACCCATCACTGATGACTCGTCAGACTGACCAACGGTGGTAGTCACTTTACCCTTGAACTTTCGGTTGTCAGCACCCTGCAAGTGGTACCATGGAAAAGGCTTCTTGGCCTTTACTTATGTATCATATCGCCTCGGCTACACCTTGACATCATTGAAATAATCTTTGAGGGCGTTTAGATAAGGGTATGACTTTTCACTTTTTCGGACAGCCAATGTGATGTTTGTTGACATGATGGTACCCACATTGATCGGGTACCCAACCCTAATAGAAGCCCCAAGAACTGCCCGGGGAAGAGGGAGGTTGTTCTAATTCAAACTCGAATCGATCTGGCTACAAACAAAGGATTGCCACCCTTTAGATTCAAATCGAGAGTCCCCGGAGGATAGGAACTCCAGCTGTAATCCTCGGGCGGCCAAAATCTCAGCTAGCCAAGTGTGAGATGGATCACCAAACTGCCTCTACCTCTTCAAATCCAACATAAGTGTTTAAAGAGAAAGCATCGAAGCAGACTTTACGATTTCTCACCTTTGTCACTTTTGTCCCTTTCTTGATGTGAGCCACATTGGCATAGAACTCAATGAACCATTTAAGGACATTTGGATTGTGGATATCCATATCCTTCATTAAGAACTGTTGCTCAAGTGTGAGCGATCTCTGGAGCCACAATTCCCGAAATCTGCTTAATGTTGTCAAGCTTACAAACCGATTCTCCCGTATTTCTTTCGTCTTTGACCTCTCAAGGCCGCCCACTTTATTCCCCCCCCCCTCCACTTCGACATCAAAATAACTACTAGTGCCCGAGGGGTAGGTGTATATGAGGGCTCGGAACCCTAGCTTCCCGTATCAGAACCGCCAGAAGAACTAGATAAAGGTTCATTGCGCAATTGATAACGCCCAGTGGATTGGGATGTTTGGGACTGCGCCTCAAGCTGGACCTCCATTGAATGACCTTCGGAGGCTTCCCTGGATGGGGCATAGGGACTGGATTTTGAGGGCTCTATGGCCCTTCTTCTCCCGGTGGTTGGCTTTTTAGCGATAGGCTTCGACTATACTCCTAGAGGGTGAGTTCCTTTTCCTCTTCCTCAAGAGGATTAACCTATCCCTTTTGATGTATCGCCTCTACCACGTGATATAACCATTGTCTGCAATACAAGGTACATAGGTCAGTTGAGTTCAAAACAATTCAAACATTTGCAGAACTATTGCAGCACAACAATCATCAGATGAGACAGTACATAGCCTGGCATTGGTTCCAACATCTCAACCAACGACACATTAATGGATAAACTCTTCATCATGTCAATAAACTTCTTGAATTGGTTCTCACTATTTTGCTTTTCGAGCCTTTGAGGTTATGGAGGAGGAGGCCTTGGCCTTTGGCACTACCAGTTCCGGTATGTCAATCACGTGCTCCCTAGACGGGTTCACTTCTTCTTGGATCTCCTCCACACTTTCATCAATATCAATTCTCACTTCTTCATTAGCTTGAACCACATTACTTGGAGTCTCATCTTCTTGAACCAACACCTCATCAATCCACAAATCTTCATTGATGTGAGGTGGTTGCATCTCCACCTCTCCCACTTATCATGGTTACGACAATGAAATGTCCCATGTTTTTCCCACCCTTCGGGTTCACCATTGTATCACTAGGTAGTGCCCCTTAAGACGAGTGTTTAAAGCATTCGAGATTTTCCCCAACTGAACTTCCAAATTATAGATTGAAGTTTTGTGGGAGTGTAATTGAGCATCGGAGTTGGCAGTTTTCTCCATTATTTGTTTTAACATATTTTCAATCCGTCCCATTTCATTGTTGGAAGAACTAGAACCTTAAGACGGATATGGAGGCAGGTTTCTTTGTTGTGTACACATCGGGGATTTTGAAAGCCCGACCCCCGATTCCCTTGGTTATCATTATTCCAACTCCCTTGGTTGTTGCCTCCCCAAATGCTTGGTTGTTCCTACCCCAATTGTCCTTATTATTGCCTCGCCAATTGCCTTGGTTACCTTGATTAGTCCAATTTCCTTGACTATTTTTATTCCCCTAATTACCTTGATTGTTGTTACAACCACTCCAATTTCCTTGGTGGCCTTGATTGTTCCAATTTCCTTGATTTCCTTGTGATCTCCATGGTTGTTGATTTTGGCCTTGAGCATTATTTCTTTGGCATTGATAATTGTTGACATATTGCACTGTCATGACCCAAACTACTAAGTCGTGATACTAGGCCATCCAACTCTTTACCAAAAAAAACACACTATTTCATTTTAAAAATAACTTCCAAGCCATTTACGAATAAAACTTTCAAAAGAAATTCAAATCAAAGAAAATACGGAAATAAAGGCCCAACATCGGGTGTCACTAGTCCTAAGCGTCTAAAATATCCGTCTAACAATGCAAAGAATATTACAGTCAAGAAATCCACTAAAACAGCTACAGGAAGATAGGAGGGAGAAGAGCAAGGTTGCGATCGTCGTGCAGCTACCTTGCTAACTGCAAATGGATCCGCGATGGATGAAATATACACTCCCTGGCACATTCAGTAACACCTGGATCTACAAATAAGGTGCAGGGAGTAACGTGAGTACGCCAACTCAGTAAGTAAAAACCATAAACAAAGGCTTAGCAGGAGTGACGAGAGGTAAAACATATAAAGATCACAATATAAAATCTTAGTGAAACAACATGCTTCCAAATCAGTATTTGAGTCGAATCATCTCGTAGAAATCCAGTTTCGGTGAAATATCATTTATAGATATTTTTCAACAGTTTCAATAGAGGCTCAATGCAAAAGGGAATGAAATAATGAAACCATAAACAGCCCCTCGGGAAAAACATCACTCACATATAGCCCTTTGGAAAAAACATCACTCATAAACAGCCCCTCAGGAATACCTCATAATCACTCGTAACAGCCGTCAGGCACACCTCACCATCACTCATGCCTCCTAGTCACTCAGCGCTCGACACTCGCACTAAGTAGGTACCTACAGCCCAAGCGCTATATCAAGCCAATTCATGGCATATATCACTCAGGCCCACAACCTATAATAAACATGATGCGGCGTGCATCCCGATCCCATATAATCCTCACAAATCAGGCCCTCGGCATCACTCATTCATAAACCTCTCAAGCCACTCGGGTATTTCAATAAAAACGTGGAACTCAGCCCAAAACAATATTTGTATGCATCAAAATAGGGTTATAAACTGAGTTATGCAGTAAATATGTATAATCAGGACTGAGTATAGATTTTCAATCGAAAACGGTGAGAGGATAGTAAGAAAAGGCGCCTGAGGGTCCAAAGAGCGCTGGCAAAAGGCCCAAACATGGCATTCAACCCAAGTTATATGAATTCTTTCTAAAACGCATAATCATTACATAGTATCAACAAAATATGCAACTATACAGTTGCTACGGGACGGATCAAGTCACAATCCCCAACGATGCACGCCCATACGCTCGTCACCTAGCATGTGTGTTGCCTCAAAATAATAAAATGATACGAAATTTGGGGTTTCATACGCTCTGGACTAGATTTACAATCGTTACATACCTCAAACCAGTCAAATCTCTAACCCGCGATGCTCTTGCCTTTTGACTCGACCTCCAAATGCTCTGAATCTAATCAAAATCAATATATTACCATCAATATACGCTAACGGAATGAATTCCACATGAAAATTTATCAAATTAGACCAAATTTCGAAATTGACTCAAAGCCGGGCCCCCAGCCTGTAAAGACTCCTAAAATTTCTTATCTAAATTAATGAACGAATAGGTCCCTGTGTTGTTATAGCTGTAGAATTTCTTAAAACCGGACCCTTTTTGAGTAAAAGTACCCCGGGACTTAAAAGATAAAATTTTCCAGAATTGCGCAGAACTGCGGTCCACTATGAGATCGCAGATCAGGTATGCGGACCGCATAGTGGTCGCATACCTGGACATCCTTCGGTCCAATTTGAGGACATCTATGCGGCCCAAGATGCGATCACATTTTGGGAATGCGGACTGTATAGCTGTCGCATCCTTGTACCTCAATTTTTGCGGAGGAGGTTATGCGACAAACTATGCGATCGCATAACATGTATGAGAACTGTATAATGGTCGCATACCAAGGCATAGCATGAGGGCCAATTATGCGACACGAATACGGACCGCATAGCAAGAATGCAATCGCATTCCTGACCGCATTTCCTGCTTCGGGGCTATTTTAATTTCTAATTTTACACCCGACGCCCAGTTTAATAGAACACCCCTTCCCTTCATTTTTAACATCTATCTGAATAAAAATAGAGAGAAGTGAGAGTGGGTTCTAGAGAGAGTAGTCCTCATCTTCCCCAAATTGATTCTTCAAATATCACTCAGGCCTGGAAATTATCGAGTAATCATCATCTTCTTCACTATAAGAAGTAAGTTCCCGCCCCATCTCTCCTTTAATTGTCAGGTTTTGGTTAAAAATGGAACCCACATGAATTGGTTGTGAAAAAAAAAGATAAGACTTTCATGCATGTGAATAATCTTCAATAATATACTAAAGGGAAACGAGTTTGGGTAATTATTCACAAAAAAGGGGTTAGTAATCTAAGGAGTCACCTAGCGTTCGATAAAATGCCTAAATGAGTTCGAGTTATGTTCATGGTTCCTAATTCTAAGTGAAATATGTCACATTTTGGAATAGATTGACGGTGCTAGACGGCCTGGTGATTTGTGGTAGATATTAAAGGGCAATTTCGACTCGAGGTATATATGGCTAACTTTAATCTTCGTAAAGTCACCTTGTTGGTGTCCGAACATTCGGTATGAGTTTCTTGCTGAGTATATGTGAATTGATTGTCCGGCTATGTTGAGGTGTAAGATTCCATTTTCTGATTTTCTTAGTCGATTACCATGTTAAGTGAAATTTTTAAAGGTGATTTATTTGTGATTACTCTATCATGTGCAAGGTTTGTTAGATGCTTGAATATGTTGGTATGAAAGAATGGTAATGAACCCTAATGTGAATGTATCTAAGTGCTATGGGTTGTGTAACAAGTGGTGAAACAGAGTTATGAATTGATTTAATTGAACTATATGACCATGGAAATATCGTATATGACTCATTGTTTGGCAAGGTTTATTGTGGCTTGATTTCATACGGATTGTGGGATGTAATGAATTTATATTCTTGTTGATGAAAATCTTTGTGATTGAATTAATGGTTGATAAAGATTATTGTGAACACATGATTGTTTGGTTGTTATGAAATTGTACTCTTGATGATATGAAGCCTTGTGATTGAATTTTGGGCTGTTATTGTTGCTATGAAATGTTATTGTACGGTGGGATCGGGTTGCGTTCCGCAACAGAAGAAATAAGTTTGATGTGAGAAGAAATAAGGTTGGAATGTGAATTGTGCGGTGGGATCGGGTTGCACGCCGCAACATAATGTAATAAGGCTGAAATGTGATTGTCCGGTGGGATGGGGTTGCACTCCACAACAGAAAGTAATAAGGGTGGATTGTTGAGAAGGAATAAGGGCAGAATATGATTGTGTTGAAATAAGAACCTGTGAAAATCTCAATTGTGTTTGCTTCTGTATCTGTGCACTATTTGTTGGTTCCTTTAACTGTCTCCTATCTGTGTATTGTTTGATTTTACATAGAGTAAAGTTTGTTCATTCATACTAGTACTATTCAACAGTACTAACGTCCCTTTTGCCGGGGGCGCTACATCTTTTATATGGATGGAGGTGGTTCCGTAGAAGGTAGCTCAGCTCGCCGTTAGAGGTGCCTCCTCTTCATCTTTTCAGCAGTTTTGGTGAGCCCCATTTCCTCTTTGGGCCGTGTGTGGACTATATCATTTTCTTTTGATTATGTTGAAAAAGGTATAGTCGGGGCCTTGTTACCGGCAAGTTTATGTAAAATTCCTAGTACTCTTAGAGGCTCCGTAGACATTGTATGGGTTGTATATACATATATTTTGGGCGGTAGTAGTACTCACCCATAATTGTGGATCGTATCAGAAATGTTGTATGTAACTTGTATGTTTTGGATTATCAATTGTTGAAAATTAAAAGAGGAAAATTTAATTATGTTGTAAATTGCACTTGAAATCTAAATTGGCTACTTCATACGAAACAATGTATACTATGAACACGGGGTAATACATTGGGTAGGAAAGGCAATCCAGGTTCGCTTGACTGGGCTTATCCGGTTAGGCACCGGTCTCGTCCCTCGATTTTGGGGCGTGACAAACTTGGTATCAGAGCATAAGGTTTTAAAAGTGTCCTAGGATGTCTCAGAGCCATGTCTAGTAGAGCCTTTCTTATCGGTGTGTTGTCGACCACATCTATAATTAGGGGGCTGCATGGACATTTAGGAAAATACCCTTTCATTGTTACTCTGTATCGTGCGATATAGTGGAAGGTGAGAATATCTTTATCTAACTCGTGCATTGTCCTAATTTTCAGTAAATGGCACCAAAGAAGAAAGCTCGAGTCGACCTAGAGGCCAATGCCACCGCAAGTGTGACCATAAATTCCTTATCTGACGGTGCGGGTGAGAATGATTCCCCGACCTTGAATCAGCCTGACCCTTCCATTCCAGGTCAATCTATTCACATTCCTACTCCGACATAGGGTGCCACAGTCCCTCCCGCTGATGTTCCTGATCCTTCCTCAGTCCCAGCTTTCGGTCCCGGCATTTCTGATGGTGACCTCATTGGAGCTATTCAGATGTTAACTCGGCTAGTGGCCTCCCAGACCCAAAGATCACATGCTGCCCCTGCTTCGGGTTCCAGAGTCAACCAGTTTCTGCGGTTAGCCCCTCCAAAGTTCACAGGCACCGACCCAGAGGCCGATCCTCAAGATTTTATAGATGAAATGTACAAGACTCTCTGAATTATGAAGGCTACAGAGAAAGAGGGAGTTGAGTTAGCTTCCTATCATCTGAAGGGAACGGCATATTCATGGTTCGAGATGTGGTAGAATTCCCGTGGAGAGGGGAGCCCTCCGGCGAGGTGGGTCGAGTTGTAGATGCTTTCATGGATCATTTCTTGCCTGCCGAGATTATGGCAGCCTGTGCTGCAGAGTTTGAGGTCCTTAAGCAGGGCAACATGAGTGTGTAAGAGTACCAGATGGAGTTTGTGCGCTTGTCCAAGTATGCTACCCACATGATGCCGACTATGGAGGCCAGAGTTCGTTGGTTTGTTCAGGGCCTTGGTCAATTGGTTGTCAATGAGGCTTCTACAACTGTTTTGCACTCAGATATGAACTATGGGAGAATTGTGGGATTCTCCCAGGATACGGAGGTCCGGAAATGAAAGATAAGAATGGAGAGAGAGAGCAGTAGTAGGGCCCGGTCAGCGGGCAACCCTGGGAGTTCGGTCGGAGGTGTGAGATCAGCCCTTGGGAGAGGGTCATCAGGACCATCTCAGTCATATGCTCAGTCCTCAGCCAGTGCACCTCCATCAGGGCACAACTATCAGCAGAGAGGACGTTTTGGACCAGGTTCAGACAGCAGGAGGTTCCATAAGTCGGGTCGTTCAGGTGGGTGGTTCGAGCAGCAGCGGAGGGCCATATGCCCTAAGTGTGGGTGGTTTCATACTAATCCTTGTGAACTGGATATCCCGGTATGCAATAGATGCGGAGTGAGGGGCCACGTTCAGCGAGATTATCGTGCATCCCGTTAGGGCACAGGTAGAGGTACTGCTCAGCCATGCAGTTCATCAGCCGCTACATATTCGGCATGCCCTCCAGCACCAGCAGGGCGCGGTGCAGCTAGGGGTAGAGCACGGGGTCAAGGGGGACCTAGTCGGTTCTATGCTTTGAGTGGTCGTCAGAGTGCTGAGGCTTCTCCAGGTGTTGTCACATGTATTCTGACAGTTCAAACACATGATGTTTATGCTCTTATTGATCCCGGATCTTCATTGTCACATGTTACTCCATTTATTCCTTCAAGTTTTGGGATAGAACCCAAACAACTTCATTAGCCATTCTTAGTGTCGACTACGGTTGGTGATTCTATTATGGCCGCAAGAGTCTACAGGAATTGTGTTGTCACGGTGTATGGTCGAGATACCACGGCCGATCTTATTGAGTTGGAAATGGTAGATTTTGATGTTATCATGGGGATGAATTGACTCTACTCTTGCTTTGCCAAACTCGTCTGCGAACCAAAATTATAAGGCTCGAGTTTCCTAATGAACCAGTTATTGAATGGAAAGGGAATGATGTTGTGCCGAGGGGTAAGTTTATATCCTATCATAAGGCCTCCAAGATGATCAGGAATGGGTTCATCTATCATTTGGTCCGGGTTGCGGACACCACTTCGGAGGTGCCTGCTCCCGAGTCCGTGCCGGTCGTGAATGAATTTCTTGAAGTATTTCCGGACGAGCTTCCTGGGATTCCGCCAGATAGAGAGATCGATTTCGGGATTGATGTATTCCCAAATATGCAGCCAATATCTATTCCACCTTACACGATGGCTCCAGCAGAATTGAGAGAGTTAAAATAACAATTGAAAGATCTACTATAAAAGGGTTTCATTCGTCCAAGTGTGTCGCCTTCGGGCGCACCGGTTCTTTTTGTCAGAAAGAAGGATAGATCGCTTCGGATGTGTATTGATTATCGGCAGCTCAACAAGTTCACCATATAAAAAAATACCCATTGCCTCAGATAGATGATTTATTCGACCAATTGCAAGGTGCTAGGTTTTTCTCCAATATTGATTTACGGTCCGGGCATCACCAGTTAAAGATCAGGGAGCAGGATATTCCTAAGACCGCCTTCAGGACTCGTTATAGGCACTTTGAATTTTTGTCATGTCTTTTGGGGTAACCAACGCCCCAGCAACTTTTATGGATCTTATGAATCAGGCTTTTCAAGTCGTTTCTTGACTCCTTCGTGATAGTCTTCATTGATGACATCCTTGTTTATTCGCGAAGTCGGGAAGTTCATGCTAATAACCTCAGGGCAGTTCTGCAGACTCTTCATCAGCACCAGTTGTATGCAAAGTTTTCAAAATGTGAGTTTTGGCTAGAATCAGTCACCTTTTTGGGCCATGTATTTTCCCGGGAAAGGATTCGGGTTGATCCCCAAGAGATTACAGCGGCAAAGGATTGTCCTAGACCAACGACCCCGACAGAGATTCGTAGTTTCTTGGGTCTAGCTGGGTATTATCGGAGGTTAGTGGATGGATTCTCTACCCTCGCCTCCCCATTGACTAAGCTGACGCAGAAAGTAGTTAAATTTCGGTGGTCTGATGCTTGTGAAAAGAGCTTCCAGGAATTAAAGTCGAGATTGACTTCGGCTCCAGTGTTGACCTTTCCAGAAGGTTCAGAGGGATTCGTGGTTTATTGTGATGCCTCGACAGTTGGTTTGGGGTGTGTGTTGATGCAATATGGTAAAGTTATATTGTATGCTTCAAGGCAGCTCAAGAACCACGAGAAGAATTATCCGACGCATGATTTGGAGCTCGCAGCGGCTGTGTTTGCATTGAAAATATGGAGGCATTATCTTTATGGGGTTCATGTGGACGTTTTCACAGACCTCAAGAGTCTTCGGTATTTATTCAAGCAGAAAGAGTTGAACTTAAGGCAGCGGAGGTGGTTAAATTTCTCAAAGATTATGATATGAATATTTTGTACCATCCAGGGAAGGTGAATGTGGTAGCCGACGCTCTTAGTCGAAAATCCATGGGTAGCTTGGCACATTTGGAGGCCGTCTAGAGGCCTTTGGCTCGGGAAGTTTATCAGTTGGCCAGTCTTGGGGTCTGTCTTCCGGCCTCATATGAGGGGAATGTCGTGGTGAGTAATGGAGTGGAGTCTTCGCTTGTAGCAGAAATCAAGGAAAAGCAATTCAAAGATCCAACATTGGTACAGTTGAGAGAGGCAATGTTGAATCACAAGACGTCATCACTTTCACTCGGCAATGATGACAGTGTCTTGCGGTGTCAAGGGAGGCTATGTGTTCCGGATGTGGATAATCTTTGGGAGAGGGTAATGGTAGAGGCTCATAATTCCAGGTATTCCGTTCACCCAGGTTCTACGAAAATGTACCGTTATCTCAAGGAGATTTATTTGTGGAATGGTATGAAGAGCGGTGTGGCGGACTTTGTGGCTAGGTGTCCGAATTGTCAGCAAATGAAGGCCGACCATTAGAGGCCCGGTGGGTTGGCGCAGCTTATGGAAATATCGATGTGGAAATGGGAAATGATCAATATGGACTTTGTGGTAGGGTTACCCCGCACTCAGCGCAAGTTCGACTCAATTTGGGTAATAGTGGATCCGCTCACAAAGTCGGTGCATTTCTTGCCAGTCAAGTCCAGCGATACTGCAGAACAGTACGCTCAGTTGTATATCAAAGAAATAGTCAGACTCCATGGCACTTAAGTTTTTATTATCTCGGATCGAGGAACCTAGTTCACCACTAACTTTTGGAGGAAATTTCAGCAAGGTTTCGATACTCAGGTAAATCTCAGCACAGCTTTCCACCCACAAACAGACGGTCAAGCAGAGCGGACTATTCAGACGCTTGAAGATATCTTGCGGACTTGTGTTTTAGATTTCAAGGGTAGCTGGGATGATCACTTGCCACTTAGAGAGTTTGCTTAAAATAATAGTTTCCATGCTAGTATTCAAATGGCCCCATTTGAGGCATCGTACGGTAGGAGGTGTAGCTCTCCAACTGGATGGTTCGAGGTTGGTGAGGCGGAACTGCTAGGACCGGATCTTGTGCATCAAACTATGGAAAAAGTTAGAGTCATTCAGGAAAGGATGAAAACTGCTCAGAGTTGTCATAAATCCTATGCGGATGTTCATTGTAGAGATTTGGAGTTTCAAGTAGATGATTGGGTATTATTGAAGGTGTCTCCCATGAAGGTAGTAATGCGGTTTGGGAAGAAAGGGAAATTGAGCCCAAGGTATGTCGGGCCATATGTGATCGCTCAAAGGATAGGGCAAGTAGCGTATAGGCTGGAATTCCCCCCTGAAATGTCATTAGTGCATCCAGTGTTTCATGTGTCCATGCTAAAGAAGGTTATTGGAGATCCAACTGCCATTGTGCCAGTTGAGACTATTGAAATTAATGAAGAATTGTCGCTTGAGGACATTTCGATTGCTATTCTTGATAGGCAAGTCTGTAGATTGAGAAACAAAGAAATTGCTTCTGTTAAAGTGTTATGGCGAAGTCAGAAAGTCGAGGAAGCCACGTGGGAAGCTGAAAGTGAAATGAAAAAAAAATATCCCCATTTGTTTAAACAAGTCTAGTAGTGATTGTGAGAGCTTCCATCTCTAAGCAATTATATGTTGTGTCAAATTTTGTGCAAAAAGCACCCCATTTTCCCCCCTAAATGCCCTACTATTGTAAGATCTTAGTTTGTGCCATATTGGTATATGTTGTGATTATTTGGGTAATGTGCAACTCCTTGAAGTAAGCTAACTTATGTGCAATTCACGTGATAGTTAAATAATATGCAAGTTGCCGTGTTAACTGAATTATGTATAAGCATGTTGATGTAGTTGAATTATATACAATTTAATGAGATAATTGAATTATGTGCAAGTTGTTGGAGTAATTGAAAATGTGTGAGATTGGTTAACAATGTGTTTCGGGGGCACTCTGACAGGTAGATATGCCTAATTACAAAGGAAACTCTGGCAAAATTTTCAGAAAATATCGGAGTTAGTGAAAATTGGGGGTTTGCATATTATGTTGTCAAAGTGATTCCCCCGGTACTCATTCGAGGATAAATGATTTTAAGTGGGGGAGGATGTAAAGACCCGTAAAATTTTATGTCTAAAATAATGCCCGAATAGGTCCCTGTGTTGTTATAACTATAGAATTTCTTAAAAACGGACCCTTTTGAGTAAAAAGTACCCCAAGACTTAAACATTTTCCAGAATTGCGCAGACATGCGGTCCACTATGCGATCGAAGATAAGGTATGCGGACTGCATAATGGTCGCATACCTGGACAACCTTCTGTCCAATTTGAGGACATTTATGTGGCCCAAGATGCGATCGCATTTTGGGAATGCGGACCGCATAGCTGTCGCATCCTTGAACCTCCATTTTTGCGGAGGAGGTTATGCGAACGCATAAAATGTATGCAGACAGCATAATGGTCGCATACCAAGGCAGTTTGGTCCTCATTTTGGCCCATTTGAGGGCCAACTATGCAAAAGGAATGCGGACCGCATAGCAAGAATGCGATCGCATTCCTGATCGCATTTCCTGCTTCCGGGCTCTTTTAATTTCAAATTTTACACCCGACCCCTAGTTTAATAAAACACCCCTCCCCTTCATTTTTAACATCTATCTGAACAAAAATAGAGAGAAGTGAGAGTGAGTTCTAGAGAGAGAAGTCCTCGTCTTCCCCAAATTGATTATTCAAATATCACTCAGGCCCGAATATTATCGAATAATCTTCATCTTCTTTACTATAAGAGGTAAGTCCCCACCCCATCTCTCCTTTAATTCTCAGGTTTTGGTTAATAATGGAACCCACATGAATTTGTTATGATAATAAAAGATAAGACTTGCATGCATGTGAATAATCTTCCATAATCTAGTAAAGAGAAACAAGTTTGGGTAATTATTCACAAAAAGGGGGTTAGTAATCTAAGGAGTCACCTAGCGTTCGATAAAATGCCTAAATGAGTTCGAGTTATGTTCATGGTTCCTAATTCTAAGTGAAATATGTCACATTGTGGAATAGATTGACGGTGCTAGACGGCCCGGTGATTTGTGATAGATATTAAAGGGGAATTTCGACTCGAGGTATGTATGGCTAACTTTAATCTTCGTAGAGTCACCTTGTTGTTGTCCGAACATTCGGTATGAGTTTCTTGCTGAGTATATGTGCATTGATTGTCCGACTATGTTGATGTGTTAGATTTCATTTTCTGATTTTCTTAGTCGATTACCATGTTAAATGAAATTGTGAAAGGTGATTTCTTTGTGATTACTCTATCATGTGCAAGGTTCGCTAAATGCTTGAATATGTTGGTATGAAAGAATGGTAACGAACCCAAATGTGTGAATGTATCTAAGGGCTAAGGGCTGTGTAACAAGTGGTGAAAATGAGTTATGAATTGATTTAATTGAACTAAATGACCATGGCAATATCGTATATGACTCATTGTTTGGCAAGGTTTATTGTGGCTTGATTTCATACGGATTGGGGGATGTAATGAATTGATATTCTTGTTGATGAAAATCTTTGTGATTGAATTAATGGTTGATAAAGACTATTGTGAACACATAGTTGTTTGGTTGTTATGAAATTGTACTCTTGATGATATGAAGCCTTATGATTGAATTGTGGGTTGTTATTGTTGCTATGAAATGTGATTGTACGGTGCGATTAGGTTGCACGCCGCAGCAGAAGAAATAAGGTTGATGTGAGATGAAATAAGGGTGGAATGTGAATTGTACGGTGGGATCGGGTTGCACGCCGCAACAGAATGTAATAAGGATGAAATGTGATTGTCCGGTGGGATCGGGTTGCACGCCGCAACAGGAAGTAATAAGGGTGAATCTTTGAGAAGGAACAAGGGAGGTATATGATTGTGTTGAAATAAGAACCTGTGAAACTCTCAATTGTGTTTGCTTCTGTATCTGTGCACTATTTTTTGGTTCCTTTAACTGTCTCCTATCTGTGTATTGTTTGATTTTACTTAGAGTAAAGTTTGTTCATACATACTAGTACAATTCAACAGTACTAACTTCCTTTTTCCGGGGGCGCTACATATTTTATATGGATGTAGGTGGTTCCGTAGCAGGTAGCTCAGCCCGCCGTTAGTGGTGCCTCCTCTTCATCTTTTCAGTAGTTCTGGCGAGCCCCATTTCCTTTCGGGGCCGTGTATGGACTATATCATTCTTTTTTGCTTATGTTGAAAAAGGTATAGTCGGGGCCTTGTTACCGTCAAGTTTATGTAAAATTCCTAGTACTCATAGAGGCTCCGTAGACACTATGTGGGTTGTATATACATATATTTTGGGCTGTAGTAGTACTCACCCGTAATTGTGGATCCCATCGGAAATGTTGTATGTAACTTGTATGTTTTAGATTATCAATTGTTGAAAATTAAAAGAGGAAGATGAAATTATGTTTTAAATTGCACTTGAAATCTAAATTGGCTACTTCATACGGAACAATGTACACCATGAACACGGGGTAATACGTTGGGTAGTAAAGGCAATCCAGGTCCGCTTGACTGGGCTCATCTGATTAGGCGCCGGTCTCGTCCCTCGATTTTGGGGCGTGACAGAGCCCACGTCTCGAAATCCGACAAAAGTTATAAAACTAGAAAGCCCATTCACTCCCGAGTCCAACCATACCAAATTTATCAAAATTCGACCTCATTTGGTCCTTCAAATCCTCAAATTAAACTCTCTAATTCCCAAGCCCTAATACCCTCTATTTCATCCCTAATTACCACTAATTACTTGATTAAACAATGGGAAATTACAATAAACATGAGTATTAGGTCTCAAATAACTTACCTCAATGAAAACCCCCTAGATTCCCTCTTCAAAACTCTCCAAAAAGCTCCAAATCCGAATAGAAATTCTGAAGAATACACAAAAATTCCTGAAGTATGCGATATATACCTTCTACCCAGGTTTTCCGCATCTGGGATCCTTAATCGCACCTGCGCGACTACACTTGCGGTCCAAACAACCGCACCTACAAACTCTGCAAATGTGGGCTCGCAGCTGCATCCAAGCTTGCGCACATGCACTCTATGCTCAACTTCCCAATTTATGCATCTGCGATCAATCCACCGCGCCTACGACCCTCGCACCTGTGGCTCCCCATCCGCAGGTGCAGAAAAACACCAGCAGCTCAAAAACCAGCAGAAATAGCAGTTCCTCAACACCAAAATTAACCCGTTAACCACCGAATTACACCTGAGACCATCGGGACCTCAACCAACTATACCAACGAGTCACATACCAACATACAAACTTAGTCGAGGCTTCGGAACACTCAAAACAACATCAAAACACTAAATCAACCTCAGATTCAAGCCTAAGAACTTCTAAACTTCCATTTTCCCCAAACCACGACGAAACCTACCAAACCTCGTCCGAATAACCTCAAATTTTGAACACACGTCTTAAATGGCACTATGAACCTATACCAACTCCCGGAATTCCATTATGACTCCGATATCAAGTTTTCCACTGCCGACCGGAAATTATCAAATTTCCAATTTTTCCAATTCAAGCCTAATTCTATCACGGACCTCCAAATTACATTACGGACATGTTTCTAAGTACAACATCACCTAAAATTCAAATCCGAGACCTTTTACTCATAAGTCAACATTCGGTTGATTTTTCCAACTTTAACTTCTAATTAAGAGACTAAGTGTCTCATTCAACCCCAAAACCACGCCGGACCCGAACCAACCAACCCGATGCAACATAATAAAGCTGAATAACACATAAAAGAGCACAAATGGGGTGAAACAGGGCTATATCTCTCGGAATGACCGGTCGGGTTGTTACATCCTCCCCCTCTTAAACAAATATCGTCCTCGAACGAGTCTAGAAACATACCTGAAGTATTAAATAGGTGTTGATATCTGCTCCGCATCTCCCGCTCGGTCTCCCAAGTGGACTCCTCCACAGGCTGTCCACTCCACTGCACCTTCACTTAAGCTATGTCCTTTGACCTCAACCTTAGAACTTGCCGATCCAAAATAGCCATCGGCTCCACATCATAAGTCATATCACCCTCCAACTGAGTCGTGCTGAAGTCCAAAACATGGGACAGATCGCCAACATACTTCTGAAGCATGGAAGCATAAAATACCGGATGCACACTCAACAAACTGGGTGGAAATGCAAGTTTATAAGCCACATCCCCTACCCTGTGAGGCACCTCAAAAGGACCAATGAACCGGGGGCTCAAGATCAATATCATGCACCGGATAATTCTTCTCAAGGGTCTTCATCTAGCGCGAAGCGTAGGCAATCACCCTACCCTCCTACATCAAAGCACAACTAATGCCTATCCTCGAGGCATCACAATACACGGTATAAGAACCTAAAGCCAATGGCAGAACAAATACCCTTCTGGGTCAATTTGGTCAAGGGCGAAGCAATAGATGAAAATCCCTCCACAAAGCGATGGTAATAACCTGCCAAACTAAGGAAGCTCGTAATCTCTGTAGCGGAGGACGGTCTAGGCAAACTCTGCACCGCCTCTATCTTCTTCGGATCCACCTGAATACTCTTACTAGACACCCTGTACCCCAATAATGCTACTGAACTGAGCCAAAAATCACACTTGGAGAACTTTGCATAAAGCTTCTCCTCTCACAATCTCTGTAATACAATCCTCAAATGTTGAGCGTGCTCTTCATGGCTACGGGAGTACACCAGGATGTCATCAATGAATACAATAACGAAAGAGTCCAAATATGGCTGGAACACACTGTTCATCAAATGCATGAACGTTGTTGGGGCATTGGTTAGCCCAAAAGACATCACCAAGAACTCATAATGGCTTTAACGGGTCCTGAAAGTTGTCTTAAGAATATCTGAATCCCGAATCTTCAGCTGGTGATACCCAGACCTCAAGTCAATCTTAGAGAACACCCTCGCTCCCTCAAGCTATTCAAATAAATCATCAATATGAGGCAAAGGATACTTGTTCTTGATTGTGACCTTGTTCAACTTACTGTAATCAATGAACATTCTCATGGAACCATCCTTCTTCTTCACAAATAGAACCGGTGCACCCCAAGGTGACACACTAGGTTGGATAAACCCCTTATCTAGGAGTTCCTAAAGTTGTGCTTTCAACTCCTTCAACTCCGCTAATGCCATACGATATGGTGGAATAGAAATGGGCTGAGTGCCCGGCATCTAACCAATGCAAAAGTCAATATCTAGTCAGGCGGAATGCCCAGCAGGTCTGCTGCAAACACATCCAAAAAATAACAAACTACTAGAACAGAATAAATAGTGGAAGTCTATGCACTAACATCCCTCACAAAAGCCAAATAAGATAGGCAACCCTTCTCAACCATACGTTGAGCCTTCAAGTATGAAATCACCCTACTAGATACATAATCTATCGAACAACTCCACTCAACCCTCAAAAATCCCGGCATCGCTAAGGTCACTGTCTTGGCGTGACAATCTAGAACAACATAACATGGAGATAACCAATCCATACCCAATATCACATTGAAATCAACCATATCGAATACCAATAGATCCACTTGGGTCTCCAGACCCCGAATAGTTACCACATATGACTGATACACGCGGTCCACAACAATAGTACCGCTCAGAGAAGTAGGCACACGAACAGATGAAACTAAAGACTCAAGGGGCATGACCAGAAAATGAGCAAAATATGATGAAACATATGAATATGTGGAACCAGGGTCAAATAATATGGAGGCATCTCTGTGACAAACGAAAATAATACTTGTGATCACGACATTTGAAGACATATCATTTGTCCTGGCTGGGAATGCATATAAACGGGCCTGACCACCTGATCGACCTCTCCCTATAGGGAGACCCCTAGCTGACTCACCCCCACCCCTAGCTGGATGAGCGTGTGGTGAAGTAATTGGAGCTAAAGTCGATAGCTGACTCCTCTGGTGAGATGAAATCCCATGATGACGAGGACACTTCCTCCACATATGCCCAAACCCTCCATACTCAAAACAACTCCCTGATACGGGGGACAGAGACTTAAGGGAACACCCCTAGAACCGGGATAACTAATAGATGAACTTGGCATGGAGGAGCCCTGAACTGATGGAGCACGAGATGAAATCTGGGCGGGGAGGGCACTGTTATGATGAGTGGCCTTGATGAGAACTGTGAGAACCATGCCCCGACAATGAACCACGGTGAACTGGGAAAGCTGACTGAGTAGGCATGAATGGACGGTCTTTGTCGTGCTTGAACTGACCCCCATGTGGAGCACCATTGAATCCACCCTAACCATAAGGCCTCTTAGCCCCACTCTCACTCCTCTCCTGACCATGAACCATCTCGATCTATTGAGCAATGTCGACAACCTCATCAAAAGTAGCATCGGACACTCTCTCTCTAGTCATAAGCAATCGAAGCTGAAAACCGAGGCCATCTACAAACCTCCTGATACTCTATCAATGTGTGGGAACAAATAAGACAGCATGACGATCAAAATCAAAGAACTAGATCTCATACTGTGTAACATACATATCACCCTTTCGAAGCTGCTCAAACTGCCTGCGCATCTCCTCTCTGCGGGACTTAGGTACAAACTTCTCTAGAAAGAGAACGGAGAACTGCTGTCAAGTAAGGGGCGCTGTGCCAAATGGCCTACGCCTCTCGTAAGCCTCCCACTAACTAATTGCAGCCCCCGGGAACTGGAAAGTATGGAATGAGACCCACTGGTCTGCGCTGCTCATCCTCAGGCATAACAAGAACTACAAAGTCCTGAGCAGCTGCAACCGGCTGGGCTGGAGGTGCCCCCGGTGTCTGAACTCCCTGAACAACTTACTCATGTGTGCGAGCATCGGGAGTCTGAGTGCCTCCCCCGACCTGACAAGTAGCTGCGACCATAGTAACTAAGACCGCCTGAGCAAGGCCAGTACACACAGATAAGATCTAAGCTAGGGCCTCTGGAAGGCTAGGAATCACAATTGGCACAGGGGGTGCCTAAGTTAGTCCCGCTGGAGCATATGCGGTTGGGACCTGATCTGGAGCAACATGAGGGTCTACAAGTACTGCCTCGGCTGTTGCACTAGCTGAACCCCTACCCTACCACGGCCTTGACCTCTCGCAGGCCTAATTGGTGGTACTGTTGGCGGGTCACCCTGTATGATAGTGCGGGTCCTCACCATACGTGAGAAAATGAAACAATAGAAGTTTAGTTACCAGAATCAATGGATTCGCACGAAAAGAATTCAAGAACGTGAGATTTTTCCTAAGGGTTCTACAGCCTCTCGAAAATAAGTACAGACGTCTCTGCACCGATCCGCAAGACTCTACTAAACCCGCTCATGACTTGTGAGACCTATGTAACCTAGGATCTGATACCAACTTGTCATGACCCAAACTACCAAGTCGTGATGGCACCTATCGTGGTACTAGGACAACCGACTCTTTACCAAAAATGACACAATATTTCATTTTAAAAATAACTTCTAAGACATTTACCAGTAAAACTTTCAAAAGAAACTCAAATCAAAGAAGATACGGAAATAAGGTCCCGTCATCGGGTGTCACTAGTCATTAGTGTCTACAACATCCGTCTAACAATGCAAAGACTAATACAATCCAGAAATCCACTAAAATAACTGGTGCGCCCCTTTTTTTCTTACGAAATAGGGTTTCGACATTTGACAACTCCTTTTGAGAGAAGGAATTAGTAATTGGATGTTGAGTGAGTCGCCACCTAACGAATTAAGTTGCCTTAGGGCACCTATTGCAAATAACTCACATTATACCAGTTTGCATCACTAGAGATTGGGTAAGGGATAAAATTACCTTGAGGGGAAGGTGTTAGGCACCCTTCGAGGTCCATAACGGTGGGTCGCGGCCGAACTTAAATTGTAAAGACCCGTAAAATTTCTTGCTTAAAATAATGCCCGAATAAGTCCCCGAGTGGTTATCTCTGTGGAAATTCTTAAAACGGACCTAGATTTTGTAAAAATACCCCGGGATTTGAAAGAACATAATTTTTCCAGAAATTGGGTGTTATGCGATGCACTATGCAATCGCATAACGTGTATGCGGATCGCATAGTGGTCGCATACACGGGAAGATCACTGCCCAACTGAAGGGGTGTTATGCGACGCATAATGCGATCGCATAACATGTATACAAACCGCATAGTGGTCGCATACCCGGTCAGAATGTTTTCAAAAATTTGGCTCACCTGGGGGCCATTCTGCGGTCCAATATGCGGACCGCATGTCAGGAATGCGATCGCATTCCTGACCGCATATTCGACGCGGTCTTTTTATTTTCTAAATTTTTATACCCGACCCCAGTTTCATTTAACCCCTGCCCCCTTTCATTTTAACTAGTTTTCTGAACAAAATAGAGAGAAGGAAAGGAGAGTTCTTGAGAAAGGAAGTGGTCCTTCCATCAAAGTGATTTTCAAGGTCTCTCAGGTCTGGCAATTAGAGTAATCCCCTTCTTCCCCATTCTAGCAAGTAAGGGTTCCCAACCCTTTTTTTTTTCCTTCCATTAATTTTCTTATTTTTAAGCAAAGGGAGGGTTGCCTGGATTGATTCTAAAAAAATATTAGCTAAGACCTTGCATGCATGTTTAGTAATGGTGCTAATCTAGTAAGAGGGAGTGGGTTGGGGTAAACTTCACAAAGATAGGGTTGGTAATCTAATGGGTTCACATAGTGTTTAACAAAATGCTTGAGAGAGTCCGAATTGCATGCATGACTTCAAATTCTGAGTTGAATATGTCTAATTGTGAACTAGATTGAACGTACTAGTCGGTTCGGTGATTGTGAGTTATAGTTGAAAAGGGAAACTCGACTCCAGGTATGTATGGCTAACTTTAATCTTTGTAAAATCACTTGTGGTGTTCGAGCATACGGTATGTGTATTATTGTAAATATGTGCAACTGGTTGTCCGAATTATGTTGATGAGTGAAGTGTAATACTTGTCTGTCTTTAGTTGACCACCACACTACCACGTTATGAAAAAAACGGTGCTAAAAGGATAATGAATCCAAGAGTAACAGTGTATATGCTAAAGGCTATGTAAAGAAGTTGTATTCTTATTGCTGAAATTTTCTGTGATTGAAATGTGATTTGTCATCGTTGGTATGGGATGTAATTGTCAGGTGGGATCGGGTTGCGCGCCGCAACAGGGAAGGGTGATATGTTAGAAGTGATAAGGGTGTGATTGTAATTTTCAGGTGGGATCGGGTTGCGCGCCGCAACAATTGTCAGGTGGGATCGGGTTGCACGCCGCAACAGAAGAAATAAGGGTGAGATGTGAGGAGGGACAATGATGGAATTGAAATTGTGATTTTGATAAAGTGAAAATTGTGGAACTTCCATTGTATATCTTTCTATGTCTTGTGCAGTAATTGTGTGACTCTCTGTCTGTCTCTTGCCTGTGCATTATTGAGTTTACTTAGAGTAAAGTTTGTTCATGCATACCAGTACAATTCAAATGTACTGACATTCCTTTTGCCGGGGGCGCTACATTATTGTGATGATTGTAGGTGGTTCTATAGCAGGTACTTCAGCACAACAACAGTAGTGCCTCCTCTTCGTCCTATCAGCTGTTTGGTGAGCCCCTCTCCTCTCGGGGCCCAGTGTGGTACATGCCACCTTTCCTCCCGGATTCTTATTTTGGTACTTGTCTAAGGTATAGCCGAAGCCTTATTACCGGCAAGTATTGTATAACTCCGTCGTACTCTTAGAGGCTCCGTAAACAGGAATTGTGGGTTACGTACTTATGTATTTTGGGCGGTATGACTTGTAGACCACGTTAAGTAGTTTCTGTGTTCTGTATATTTGTAAGTATTGTATCATTTGTTGAAAACGACAGACTTCTATGGTTTAATTTCAGATTGTAAGAATGCGTCTTAATTATAATTAAATAATGCACAACGGAAACTTCGGGGTAATACGTGGGAGGGAAAGAGGAATCCAGGTCTGCTTGACTGGGACTACCCGGTCGAGTGTCGGTCGTGTCCCTTGGTTTTGGGTCGTGACATAAATTATGCGAATTAGTCTACGAAAGTGAAGAAACTAATTAATAAGGATGGAGGGTCCTAATTTTTTTAGCATATAGGATCACTCCGTGCAACATAAATAATACTTTGTAACTCCCCCAAGACAGGGGTGTTACTCATATTATTCAGTGGGCAAAGACTATCATCTCCTACTACTCGGTTATTATCTTTAAGTTGTTACCTAAAGGGCTCTAGTTGATTCTAGTTCGTTTCCTATGCGTGCACTTCCCGTCCTTTACCTATGGCCCTTGAGGCATTAGGACCTCTATTTAAGATGGTTCAATACTAATCCTAGGTTGCTCAAAATCGTAAAATACTAGGTGACAAGCAAAAAAATTAGGACTTTCAGATAAAAAGCAGATATGGGTACATATTGACTTCCAAACATAAACAGCAAATGCACACAACTGTGTTAGAAGGTTTTGTTAATTGTAGAATCCTATATACAAGATATATATGTGAAAGCAGTAATACACAGAAGCAGTCTCATTAATGCGAGTGTTAGGGCCTATTATTTTCCTACTTATTTTATTTAGTACAGTATATGGGCACTTCAGACAATATTGAATCACAATTACAAATCCAGAATTGTTATTAAATCTTATAGGCATGATCTTTAATTATTGAACTGGTTTTAATCCTATAGGCATGATATCTAATTAAGCTCTATAGGAGGTAGAAATTTAGACACATTGCTAGAAAATATGAGTCAAATATTGGCCATATAGGTATGATTGCTAACACATATTTATTTGACAGGTTGATGCACCTAAAGGCAGGATTTTTAACAAGTTCTAATGTTAATCCTATAAGCACGATCTCTAACAAGTAAACACAATATATAAATATGCACGATTTTAACAAAATAAGTAGAATCAACAACACCAATGAAACCCTATAGGCAGGAATACTACCCGGTTTATCAAGAGAAAATAAGAAACCCTCCCGATTTTACTAAATACCCTACAATTTGTTTATTACAACATTATTACAGACCAGGATAATGAATGAATTACATAATAGTATGTAATAAACTATAGAGAGCCTTTATCAGGCCAAAATACACCTGGGCAACCTAGGCCTTTAAACCATATCAGCTTCGAGGCTCATAAGTACAAAACGACCAATAATGAGTGATTCACCCATAACACATATAGAACCAGGTTTCCAGTGTGTTAATGTTCCCAAGGGCCTAAAAAACCCAGGGCAATTCTCACACCAGAACTGAATACTCAAAATGATTCAAAGGAGATTAGGAACTAGTCCCCAATGTGTCAGAGTTCACAGGAGTCTCACATATAACAAGAGCAGTGCTCACACTGGGGTGGTTGAGGATAGAACCGTTAGAACCTAAAGGACTTAGGATTAGGAGTTTAAAATGGAAGCATAGAAAAGGGGACAGGGAAAGATTTTAAAACAAATTTTATTTAGAGGAAAACCATCATATCAGAGTTTAGAACACATAACATGTAAGGATAATTGCACTAAGAAGAAAAGTTGGCAAAAGTTTGCAAAGTTGTTCATACTCAAACATACAGTTTAAATAAGTTGAAGTCTGAAAAAGTCTAATTAGGCTAAGTGTACATACTAGCATTTAGGACAACCTTATTAAACCATAAAGAACCAAACAGTCAAAACATCCACATGAAACCAAATGAATACAAGACATATTAGAAAATAAGTTATTAGGGAATATAAACGACAGAAAAAGAAGTTTAATAACAATACAAGCTTCAAAGATTCAGGACTAATTCACTAATTAAAATCCTAAATATGTCAAATTCAAAACAAGCTCAGAACATCATATAAAAGACAAATTAAGCATATGCTTTAAGAGGATTCATATTATTCGAAAATAACCGATCTCAGAACTAAATAGTATTAATCGTAGTGTAATCACCCGACCGGTCGTTTTTCGTTATCGGACCCCGTTCCCCTGTCTAAGTCTTCCCATAGCAGCTTCTTGTGATTTGTGACTTGCGGGGAATGGTGCTTCCAGATTTGGAAGTGTTTTGAGCAATACAGGAACACTTGGTTCCTTAAGGTTGGCCTATTTGGACAAGTTTGACTTCGGTCAACATATTGAGCAAAAGACCTTGGAATCGAGTTTCGAACATGTCAGTAGCTTCGTATGATGATTACGGACTTGAGTGTATGTTCGGAATGGGTTTTTGATACCCCGGGGGCATTTCGGTGTCAGATATAGAAATAAGGATTTCCTTAAATTTGAAATTTGGTTGGCAACGTGATTTTATGATATCGAGGTCCGAATGAAATACCGAGACCGGGAATAGTTCCGTTATGTCATTTATGACTTGTTCGCAAAATTTGAAGTCATTCCGAGTAGTATAGGCCAGTTCGGCGCATTGAAATGAATTCTAGAACTTGAAGTTCAATGTGTTGATTCAATTTGGTTTGGGGTCAAATTCTGAGTTTCGTTGTTGTTTTTCGCATTCCGGAAGTTCAAGCGAGTCCGTATCATGAATAGAGACTTGCCAGTGCCTTTGGACGGGGTCCCGAGCGGCTCAGGTGAGTTTTGGACCCCCGGGAGCTAAGTTCAAAAAACCAGATTTTTGCTGCCTGGTTTCCTTCTTCGCGATCGCGGGAGGTGGTCCGCGTTCGCGGAGAAAGAATTGGGGCTGGGCTGCTGAATGCTCTTCGCGTTCGCAGGAATCTCTCAGCGATCGCGGAAGGTCCCTGTCTCTGCGTTCGCGATGGTATGGATCCCTAGCCTTCGCGATCGCAGCCTCGCCTCCGCGTTTGCATAGAGTTAGGTCGGGACCATGCCCGTTTACTCTTCATGATCGCAGGACCTCCTCGCGTTCGCAGAGGTTTGGCCAGTTGGCCTTCGCGATCGCGGTCCCCTTTTCGCGTTCGCATAAAAGGGCCTCAGGCCCTTGGCCATTTGGCCTTCGCGATCGCGGGCCCCTTATCGCGATCGCGGTAAAGGGGAAATCTGGGCAGTTAATTTTATATATGGGATTTAAGTCCCATTCCCCATTTCCATCTTCTTCCTTAAGTTATTTGAGAACTTCCAAGAGGACTATTCAACCCAGTACTTGAGGTAAGTAAATTTCTTATTAACACTTGTTCAAGCATCAATTCCTAGATAAATTCTCTACTAAATTATAAAAAATCATGAATTTGGGTAGTAAAATTAGGACTTTTGAGGAATTTGTGAATTTTCCATTTAAAGCCATGAATTGAAGTAGAAACTACATAATTTTGATCCTAAGGCTATGGGTGAGCGATTCCTTCAAGAATTTTCAGAATTCGAGCATGCGGGCTCGGGGTTGAAATTTCGTAATTCTTCAAGAATGATGAATTTTTAATAAAATAGGATAAATCCTCTTCTTTGATCATGAATTGATGTATTGTGCTATACTTGACTAGTTGCGAGACCTCGATGGTAGATCTCTTAGTTTTTGGGCGCATCTTTTATCCGAGGGTTAGTTTCGCCATGCGGTGAGTCTCCTTTCCAACCTTGTAAAGGGGAAAATGTCTCTATAGGTTCTTGATTGTTGTGTGTACATGTTGTGGGGGCCACATACATACCAAGTGACGAGTGTCCATACGTGGTGACTGTATTGCTATGTCGGGTAGCCTTAGGATTCACAAGCATGCCTCTATGTGTCCTATCTGTACCTTCGTATGTGTTATGAGTTACGAGTTGTAATTACTGTTGAGATGATAAGGAAAAGTGAGGTATTATGATTTAAATCCTAGCTGATTACGCGTGGTATTAGCACAGTCCTGTTGAGTTCACTGTTGAGTTGGTATGCATTTGTCCTTATATATACGCACTTGTTATCGAGTCAGCACACGAGTCGCAGGTATGATGCACGATCGTGGGTCAGCTTATTATTATCGAGTCAGCACACGAGTCGCAGGTATGATGCGCGATCGTGAGTCAGCTTATCATTATCGAGTCAGCACACGAGTCGCAGGTACGATGCGCGATCGTGGTTTAGCTTATTATTATCGAGTCTGCACGCGAGTCACAGGTATGATTCGCGATCGTGGGTTATCTTATGACCTAAGTCCTTATGACCACCCTTATGACTCCGGCCGGTTGTCTTGTCCTTGTATATGTATGACCAATTGTCCAGGGTCACTTATAGTCAGACGTATCAGGTATTTGGTAAGAGGGGAATAGAGTACACTATTGTTCATTTCCAGTTATTGTCTGCAGTATTTTGTGTGATATGCACTTGGTGTTTACCATTTTATCGGCCTACTGTTTTCTGTCATATCTTGTCATATATTATATCACTGGACCTTAATAAGTGTCTAGTCGACTTCTCGTCACTACTCCTTCGAGTTTATACGGGATACTCACTAAGTACAAATTTATTTATGTACTCATGCTGCACTTCTTCTTCTGTACTTGACGGTACAGGTCCGGAGGCTGGTACATCTGATTATCAGGTCGGGGCTAGATACTGACTTGAGTTGATTTGACTTCACAGTGAGCTGGTCTTCCTGGCGATCCCTGGAAGCGCCCTGGAGTTTCCCTTTGTCATTTTCCCGTCTACTTCATTCAGACTGTGGGACTGTATATATATATATTACCCTTGTATATTCAGATATTTGCCCGTGACACTAGTTCCTGGCACACACGTAGCGTATATTTTGGGTTTTTGGGATGTATATTTACCTATATGCTTATCTTTTGGCTTATGTATCGTACGATTTTGTTTTTGTCACATGCTATCATCATGCTAATAATTGCATAAAACTGGAAAACGTTGGAATAATTAAACAAATGGGAAGGAAAACACTTAGTGTAGTCCCTGTTGGCTTGCCTAACCTCGTTGTTGGGCGCTATCGCGACCTGATTGGGATTTGGGTCGTGACACATAGGACTAAATAGAATCATGTAAATAGGCAGAATCATTCTCATAAAGGGGTTTAGAGATGCTGGATTGTAAACATAGTTTAGGAACACATAGAAATGAAATGACAAAGGATAGACACTCACCAGTTAAGCAAGAAAACTAGAATAATACCACAAAGTCGAGAGTCCAGAATATTTGGCCTTGGCTTTCAGCCAACCAAGACCAGAAGTAAGCAAGAGAGCAGAGAGAAATATAGAACTAAGCCTTGTATTTCTTAGTGAGAGTATATTAATTCGAGTCTTGTCTAAGAGGAAAGAAGGAAGGGGTTTAAATAGCCTTAGACTAGCGTACCTAAATATGGAAATAATCACAAGACTTATTTAAGGGAAAACTCAGAATTATTAAGGCAAGTCAAGAAAAACGCGTATAACAGCAATCAAACAAGTTTGGGAATCACAGGTTCTCAGGCAAAAATAAGGCAATAGTCATAAATAGATAGAAAGGATCAGTAAGAAAAATGAAATAAGAATCGAAGCCCTAATTTTAGGGTAAGTAAAATAAAGGAAACTAACATGCATATAGACAGATATAGGCAAATATTGAAGAAAACACGTTATCAAAATCTCGATAGAATGCATATAGACATATATAAGAGAACATTAAAGAAGATAATCAATGAAAAATAGAACCAGAATAGATCTTTAAAGATAAGCGGAAACATAAAGGAGATCTTAACAAAAAGTAAGAACAAAATTTAAACATATCTTAAAAGATCTAAACCCTAGTTTTAGGGTAAATAGAGAATCAAAAAAATCTCAGATATTCATACCCCAAGAGGTGAAGAATGAACATAGATTGAAAAAAGGGAGAAGTTCAAACCAGATTTGGTTCGAAAATGAGGAAATCATATTAGGCAAGCTACTAGGTTATACCACAATCTTATAGGCAGTAGCGAGACATGGTGAATAAGGTAAGAAAATCATCAATAGATTCCATATCTTATTGGAATCGAAGAAATATTAGGGGGTATTAAGGTGACGGCGCCTAGGGTTTTAGAGGAGAAGAGATGAGATAGGAGAATACAGAGGCGGCGAGTTTGGGTGAATGAGAGTTAGGGTTGGGGATAGGTTAATTAAAAATGGTGGAAAGGACGATGGTCATTGATCTCGAGAGATCAACCGTTGAGATAAAAAGTTAGATGTAGCGAGTCGTTTAGGAACGGGTCGCGACCGGGTATTAGTCATGGGTCGTCGGCTTTGGGCTGGGGTATTTGGGCTAGGTAGTTAGGTAGTTGGGCCGCGGTAATTGGGTAGTGTAGGTTTGAAATGATTAAGGGAAAGGGGCTATTATTTAAATACCCAATTAAATTAGTAAATAATTCATAAAAATTTATAAATAAACAGTATAAATATTATTTGTGCGTAAAAGTGATTAATAACAATTATTTAACACTATGAAAATATAAAAAGTTATTTTTTGCCGAAATAGAGTAATTATAAGTATATATGGGCTATTATTGCAAAATGTGCAATTTTAGCATTTCCAATGCAAATGTAATTATAACAAATGTACCAAAAATATTTAAAACGTAATATGGATGTAAATGACAAATTTAGACGATAAAATCATCATGAAATAATTTCCGATGCAATTAATAACTATTTATCTAATAAATGTAGGAATAAATTGATTTAAAAATCTTTAAAATTGTGAAAAATTATGAAAAATGCATGTATGTGTTAATAAATCAAATGATAATGCATATGTACTATTTTTGAAAGTATATATGTGTATTGTAAAAAAATATGAGGGAAAAATTGGGTATCAACAACTGCCCCTCTTTCCCATGGAAGAATGAAAGAGTTGTCGGGTAAAGAAATGATGATCGATTTAGACCGAATGGGGTGATTTGAAAGATATAGGTTGTACTCTGGCTTCTGAGCTGCTACATATCCCTGGTTTACAGGAATCAGGTTGTGTTTACTTCTTGATCCAACGGTGGAATAAACCGATGGAGTTATTGTAAGAACGGACAAAAGATTCTGGACAAGGACAATATTGAGATTGTAAATGGATGTGTCTGGATATGGTTATGGATACTAGAATGGTTATCAAATGGGAACGGGTAACGGACCATGATCGGTTATGTTTGAAATAACTTGAAGGATTTGAGCGTTGAATGAAAACTGGAGCGAAGATTGCTCCTGTTAGGAAAATGGTTGCTCTTGAGATTTCCTGCAAACTCAAAATGCATTTGCATGCAAGTATATATAGATTATTGCGTAAATTTATACATGATGCAAATTCCCTTTGGACTGTGAAGATTGTCTTTTGACGGTGAGGATGACGTCCTTAGACCATGATGTCCGGGGCCATGAATTGTACGGTAAGGGATTCGCAGGCCATGAAATGATGATCTCGGGCTATGAAGATGGTGCCTCCAAACCATGATGCCTTTGAATAATGATGTGCAAGATTGAGAGATCCTCAAGCCATGGCATGATATCTCCATTCTATGAGGATGATGCGTTCGGACTATGACACCTTCGGACAAATTGTCCATATATCAGCCCATGAGGTGCAGAGATATGATGATAAAGGTAATAACAAGACAAGGCTTAGTCTTGCGCAGAGTTGAGGGGGCAGAGCTTAGCCCCGAGAATAATACAAGGTTTGAAATAGAACAACATTTGTGGTTATGCAAGGAGAGACGGTGCTTAGTCTCATGCAAGGTTTGGGACAGTGCTTAGTCCTATGTAAAGAGAAGGCAATGTTTAGCCTTATGTAGATAAGGAGGCAGGTCTTAGCCTCATGCAAAATTGAGACAGGGCTTAGTGTCATGCAAATGTAAGGCAATTCTTAGCCTTATGCGGATGTGGAGGCGGGGCTTAGCCTCATGCAGAATTGAGACAGGGATTAGTTTCATGCAAATGTAAGGCAATTCTTAGCCTTATGTAGATTTGGAGGCAGGGCTTAGTCTCATGCAAGAATTGAGGCAGAGCTTAGTCTCATGCAAAGAGAAGGCAGTGCTTAGCCTTATGCAAATGGGGAGGCAGGGCTTAGCCTCATGTAGATTTGAGACAAGGCTTAGTCTTATGCAAAGAGAAGGTTGTGCTTAACCTTATGCAAATGACGAAGAAGGGCTTAGTCTCATGCAAATGTAAGATTAAGAGTGAAGTATTATTAGCTGGCAATATGTTTAAGCATAGTAATTCTGTTCTTGTGACGATGCTTATGCTGATGACCTATTCCTACATCCAAAGAAAAAAAATTGTGAGTCTTGCGGGGAGGTTGGTTTGTGCCTTTGTTTGCTTGCTCTGCTCCACTCTACTCGAGGGTCCTGTTCATGTCACAATGAGTAGCACTTGGCTATAAAAGTATAGTTTTTTTTCAAAAGTATGCGTATATAGTTTTCAAAGATATGCAAATTAGAAATCAGTTAGATGAACCAGTAACTGTGACAGTATTAGAGACATTGTGACCTTCTTGCTATAGAATTTTGAGGGTCCTCCTAAAAAATATGTCCCAATTATCTAAACATACTTTTGGCTATTCCGTATGCTGCTGTTGGCTAAACTTGCTTCGGAATTTTGAGGTTCCTCCTCAAAATTCTGCCCCAGTTTCTGATTGTGGGGAAAATAGAAATTTTATTGAATTGTTATCAAACCCACAGGGCTACGTATCCCTCCTTAAACAGGAATCGGGTCGAGCGTAGTTCAATTACATCATATAAAGAAACAGAGATAGTTTACACATAGTATCTTTTGACTGCATCTGAAGTGATAGGCTTTGGCAAATTTTCTCCATCCATTTCTGCGAGTATGAGTGTTCCTCATGTTAATACTCTGTGGACCATATAAGGACCTTGCTAGTACGGTGAGAACTTCCCTTTGGCTTCATCTTGATGTGGAAAGACCTGTTTTAACACCAGTTGCCCCGGTGTGAACTGTCTTGGTTTGACCCTTTTACTGAAAGCTCGAGACATTCTATTATGATAAGGCTGACCATGACACACTGAATTCATCATTTTTTCATCTATGAGGGCTAGTTCCTGATAGAGGCTCCTTATCGATTCTGCGTCACTGAGTTAGGATTCTTATATGATTCTCAAAGAAGGAATTTTTACCTCGGCGGGAATGACGGCTTCGGTACCATAAAAAAACAAATAGGGAGTTGCCCCAGTTGATGTACGGACTATGGTACGATATCCCAGTAAGGAAAATGGTAACTTCTCATGCCATTGCTTTTGATTTTCTACCATTTTTCTCAGTATCTTCTTGATGTTCTTGTTTGCGACTTCCACGACTCCGTTAATTTGAGACTTGTATGTTGTGTAGTTTTTGTGCTTGATCTTGAAAGTTTCACACATAGCTTTCATCAGATCACTGTTAAGATTAGCAACATTTTCAGTGATGATAGATTCTGGATCCCCGAATCGACAGACAATACGATCCCTGACAAAATCTGGTACGACTTTCTTGGTTACATCTTTGTAGGACGCAACTTAAGCCCAATTAGTGAAGTAATCAATGGACACTAAAATGAACCTTATTCCATTTTAAGTAGTGGGTGCGATTGGACCAATGACATCCATTCCCCAGGAATCAAAAGGCCAAGATGCGCTTGTTGCATTGAGTTCGTTTGGCGATACCCGTATCATGTCCGCATGTATCTGGCATTGGTGGCATTTCTGTACATATCGGATGCAATCAGTTTCCAAAGTCATCCAAGTACCCGGCCATAAGTATCTTCTTGGATAGGACAAAACAACTCATATGCGGGCCGCAGGTTCCGGCATGTATTCCCTCGAGAAATTTAAAGCCTCTTTGGCGTCAACACACCGTAATAGACCTAGATCAGGGTTTCTTCTATACAAAATTCCCCCGCTTTGGAAGAAATGATTGGACAGCCTCCGCAGTGTACGTTTCTGAGTGTGTTTGCCTGCTACTGGTATTCTCATCTTGTCAAATATTCTTTGATGTCGGGGAACCACGGATTTCCATTTGTCTCTTCTTCGACATAAGTAGAGTACGCCAGCTGTGGATTATTACCGGAATGGGATCGATGAAATTCTTGTTTGGATGTCGTATCATTGAGGACAAGGTGGCCAATGCATTTGCAAATTCATTCTGGATTCTGGGGACATGTCGGAATTCTATCTTCGTGAACCTTTTCATCATCTCTTACACATGGTGCAGATATGGTAGTATCTTGGTGTTCTTTGTAGCCCACTCTCCTTGTACTTGATGTACCAGTAGGTCTGAGTCACCAATCACCAGCAGTTCCTGAACATTCATGTCAACAGCCAAATTGAGCCCCACTAAGCAGGCTTCATATTTCGCCATATTGTTGGTGCATGGGAACCTGAGTTTTGAAGACACCGGATAATGCTTACCGGTTTCTTATACCAAGATGGCTCCGATACCAACTCCTTTGAAATTTGCAGCTCCATCGAAAAACACTCTCCAACCGTCGTAGGCTTCAGCAATGTCTTCTCCTACGAATGACACTTCTTCGTCAGGAAAATATGTTTTTAGCGGTTCGTATTCTCCTCCTACAGGATTTTTATCAAGATGATCTGCAAATGCTTGTCCTTTGACTGCAATCTGAGTTACATAGATGATACCGAGCTCACTCATCAAAATTTTCCACTTGGCCAGCTTCCCGGTAGGCATAGGCTCCTGAAAGATGTACTTCAAGGGATTCGTCCTCGATATGAGGTATGTGGTATAGGCACAGAAGTAGTGTCTCAATTTCTGAGCTATCCAGGTTATAGCGCAGCAAGTGCGTACCAGTAGAGAGTACCGTGCTTCATAAGGTGTGAACTTCCTACTCATGTAATATATGGCTTGCTCCTTTCTTCCCGTCTCGTCATGCTGTCCAAAAACACAACTGAAAGCCCCATCTAACACTGCAAGGTAGAGTAGTAGTGGTCTACCAGGTTCTGGCGGGACTAAGACTGTTGGTGTGGACAGGTATTACTTGATTTTGTCAAAAGCTTTCTTACAATCCTCGGTCGAGCTGGTTGCGGCATTCTTCTTCAGCATTTTGAAAATCAGGTCACATATCACTATGGATTGTGCTATGAAGTAGCAGATGTAATTGAGGCGTCCCAAGAAACTCATCAAGTCCTTCTTGTTCTTTGGTGGTGGTGATTCTTGGATAACTCTAACCTTTGACGGGTCCAACTCTATTCCTCGGCGACTGACAATGAATCCCAACAGTTTTTCGGCAGGAACCCCAAATGCACATTTTGCGGGGTTCAGCTTTAGATTGTACTTCCGCAGCTGGTCAAATAACTTTCTCAAGTCTGCTATGTGATATGTGGCTCTCTTGGATTTGATGATGACGTCGTCAACATATACCTCTATTTCCTTATGTATCATATAATGGAAGATGGTCATCATGGCCCTTATGTAGGTGGCCCCAACATTCTTTAGACCGAACGTCATCATTTTGTAGCAATATACTCCCTACGGTGTAATGAAAGTTGTTTTCTCTACGTATTCCTCGTCCATCCATATATGATGATAACCCACGAAGCAATCCATAAATGATTGCAGCTCATGCTTAGCGCAGTTATCAATTAGTATGTGTATGTTTGGCAGCAGGAAATCATCCTTGGGACTTGCTCTGTTAAATCCCAATAATCAACACACACACTGACTTTCCTATCTTTCTTTGCAACTGGTAAAATGTTGGCTAACCAGGTTGGGTACTCAACTACCCTGAGGACTTTGGCTTTGATCTGCTTAATGACTTCCTCCTTGATTTTTAGTCTATTGTCTGGTTTGAACTTTCTGAGCTTCTTCCTCACCAGCAGAAACATTTGTATTGGTAGGTAATTTGTGAGCCACTATGGATGTTCTCAACCATGTCGTATCGTCATATGACCATGCAAAAATATCCTCATACTCTTTCAGGAAATGAGCGTATTCTTCCTTCTCTGACGGTGACAAGTGGATGCTTATGCGAGTTTCTTTGATGGTTTCAGAATCTCCCAAGTTGACTGTCTCGGTTTCGTCCAGGTTGGACTTGGGCTTGTTCTCAAAATTTTCAACTTCTCTGACGATTTCCTCATGGATCACATCTTCTTCTTCTATTTCTTCCGAGTCACTTGTCTCATTACATGTCACAGTCGTTGGTTCATCAATGTAAGAAATAATAATGCTGTAAAGAGAAAGATATGAAAGATAATGATAATGAAACATCAAATTATTGATAAATGCTGAAACATTAAACAAAGTAGTGTTTAAATCACTTCAAACAATTTTTTTTTTAAACAAAATACTGAAAAGAGAGATGTTTTCAAAATGAAATGCTTAAAAGAATTGTTTTCAAATAACACTAGAACCTAGGCTACCCTAGGACTCGTCAAGCCCAGGATGGTATAGCGGTCCAGTTTTTGAGAAATGCTCCCCTTTCCACCGTCTGAATAATAAGGCATTCTTCTTCATCCTCCTCAACTATCACACCACATTCCATATCTTCATCTTCTAGGAATAAATTCCTTAGCCAAGCCAAAGCTTATTCCTCTTCGGATCCCCATATTGTATCAACCTAATTAAAGGTCTGATAAGGACGTGGCACTCGATGCTCAAGAGGGTAATAGGGACCACGCCATGGGGGCGACTAATTCTGATACTCGTGCCAGGTGTACTGATATCCAAGTCCAAAGGTTGTGCCTTGACGTTTTAGCTATATTTTCTTGGCGATACCTTGGAGATTCTTATCGATCCCCTTACCAGGTTCATACCCTGCCTACGACAGTCTGCTCTCAATTTTTATACTCCACCATTTATCCTTCTGGATCGCATTTACACGCTCAATGCGATGGTAGGTTTCTCCACCCAACCTCTTGATGATTCCATTCAAATTTCACTGCTTGGTACAAAATGGATGTAACAGCCCTAGCGGCATGTATCCAAGGTCTTCCCAACAGCAGATTGTAGGAGGCAGATATGTCTAGCACCTGAAATTTGACATCAAACCAAGTAGGACCAATCTGCAAGCATAAATTGGTTTCCCCAAATACTGGCTCTTTGCGACCCATCGAACGCCTTCACATTCATAGTTCCTGCTCGTATTTCAGGCAAACCCTTGCCCAATCTTTTTAGAGTCGTCAATGGACAGATGTTGAGGTTGGACCCTCTATCTATGAAAACTCTTGCAATGAACTTATCCTCGCATTGCATAGTGATGTGCAGTGCCCTGTTATGACCTAATCCTTCAGGTGGCAACTCGTCTTCGTGAAAGGTGATCTTGTGGCTCTCCAGCACTTGTGCCACCATGTTGTCCATTTCTCCACTGGTGATATTGTTGGGCACGTATTCTTAATTCAATACTTTCATTAGAGCATTCCTATACGCCTCAGAATTGTGTAGCAGCGACAAGATAGATATCTGGGCAGGAGTTTTGTTCAGATGGTCTACCACAGAATATTCCCTTGCCTATACTTTCCTCCAGAGATCATTTGGACCAGTTTCAATGATGGGTTGCTTGGAGGCAACTTCCTTACTTGTTCCTCCCAAATTTTCAGGTGTGTAGATTCTTCCAGTTCTGCTCATTCCTTGTGCAGCACCAGACTCTTCCATTTTTTCTTTCCCTTTTCTCTTAGTTTCGACAGCATAATACCAAGGTACGGCGTTGGATTTGAAGGGCGATATGGGTGACAGCGTCACAGTGAAGGGTATGGTTAGTTCTACTTTAAATGGAGTAGGTGTAGTTGCAGGTGTTGTCACTTCGATTTCAAATGGAGTTGATGCGGCTACCTCAACTTTGACCGGTGGTTTTATCTGTACCACAATAGGATTGAGTGTGACTGTAGGTTTTTTAGGGTTGTCACCTTCCCGAATAAGCCCAATTGACCCCTCAAGATCCCATTCTTCATCAGTTTCTAGCACATTTACTCCTTCACCCTTATGATCTGATAGGGGATTATTGCGGACATTAGGTGCGACTTCCTTCGCCTGTTTGGATTTGGTATCAATCAGCGTCTGAATCTTGTCTTTAAGAGTGCGGCATTCATCAGTAGTATGACCCTTCATGTTGGAATGGTATGCACATGTCTTGTTTTGGTTGACTCATTGGGAGGAGCTTTCCATGGCTACAGCAGGAATAGGGGCGACATATCCGATAGCCTTTTATCTTTCAGATAGTTGGTCGATGGGTTCAACAATAGTGGTGTATTGTCTAGGTGGTCTGCGATCAAAACAGGGTTTAGGTTTTTGAAATTTTTTGCAAGCTGGAGGTGTGATGATAATAGGTTGGTTGGGTGTTATAAGCGTGGTAGGCGTTAGCCGGTTGAGGATATCTGGGAGGTGAAGGTTGGTATGTAGGCGAAGGTGTTTGGTGTGTGAGTGGAGATTTTGGACCTTGGGCTACCATCACCGACCCTATCTCTTTCTTCTTTGATATGCCTCCCGATTGTAATGCTTCGTTCGTGTCCTGGAACACTTCAAAATTTGTTACCACTCCGTTCTTAATGCCTTATTCGACCCTTTCCCCGAGTTTGATGATATCGGAGAACTTGTGATTTTCAGTGACCTAACCTTTCATAGTATTGTGGATCCTGGGCTCTAACAATGAATTTGTTCATCTGTTCTTCCTCTAATGTCGGTCTGAACTTTGCAGCTTCTGATCTCTATCGAGTAGCATACTCGCGGAAAGTCTCTGTCGGCTTCTTTTTGAGATTCTGTATGTAGAAGACATCCTATGCATTTTCTATATTGAGCCTGAATCTATCCATGAAGTCTGATGCCATGCTTACCCAATTAGCCCATTTTTTGGGATTTTGACTTATGTACCAAGATAGGGCGTCTCCAGTGAGACTTCTCATGAACAGCTTCATGCGAATCCTTTCATCCTTCCCAACCCCTTCGAGCTTGTCGCAGTATGTTCTCAAATGTACCTTTGGGTCACCCATCCCGTCAAACATCTCGAACTTAAGAGGTTTGTAACTCTACGGCAATTCCACCTCCAGCTGAATGCATAAGTCCTCATAATTTAGGCCTTTAATTCCTTTGCCTCCTTCAACACCCTGGACTTGCTCGGCTTGTGAGCTTATTAAGCTCCTCTACCATATTCTTAATGAGCAGGTCCTTCTCGGTCAATTCTAGTGTGTATGAAGTTAGTTGAGTGGGGTGGAGTAGGGTTTCCATGTATATGGGATTATTTTGATGAATGTCGGGGGTTTGAGTGTAATGGTGATCATTAGTTGAGTTTTGCGGATCGTCGATAGGTTGTGGGGTATTCTAAGGGGTATGGTAAGTGGTTTGCGTATATTGAGTCGTGAGATGCTGCTGTTGAGGGGGTTTCGGTATGGGTAGAGGAATAGGATTTTTAGGGGGTGTTTCGTATTGGTGGGGTGAGGGAGGATTTCGTGGACGTTGGTTTGGTTTGTTTTGAGGAGGTAGTGGGTTTTGAGAACTTTGTTGGTTGATGTCTGGGTTGTTTAGGGTGAGGGAAATGTTTGCCAAGTTGCGGACCTGCTCAAGTTCCTCTTGCAATTCTAATATCTTTTGTTCCAACTGTAGGACCAAATCATTTCATGCCGGGGTACTCCGACCATCTGAAGTTTCCACATTCTTTGCATGTGTAGTGTTTTCTTTCCTGACACCACTCATATCATCCATCTTAGCTTTTCCTTTGCTTTTTGGATCACTTGGAGGAGGAGGAGGAGGAGGGCCTCTAGACTGGTGTGATAAGCTGACGATGCCAGTATGTGCGAACCAATCTTAGGGGATGGTAATAATCAAAAGAAAGAAAACCAAAATGTAACTAATTCAGTAACGATTTTGAAAAAGTATTTGCATTATTTAAACACGTATTGCATAAATGTAAATCCGCGTCCTAATTTTGGAGCCTTATTACGCCCGAGGTAGGCTTAGCGACAAGCAAATTTAGAGAATATTAATGTTGATGATTGCCTTATTTCATTAATGTAATAAATAAGACAAACCTAAAAACGACAATAAATAAATGAGTCACTAATGACATTTGTCTTATTACATTCGAATTCTAAAATGGTTCTAAAAACAGATAATCCTAATCTACTTGGTCCCAGAAGGACCTTGTCCAGGCTTGGCTCTTTTGGCTACGTCGATCAGATTCCCCAGGTCTCGCATGTCCAGCAGCATATACGCCATTGCTAGGTGTCCTCCCTTGTTACCCTCTACATTCTAGCAGTCTATGACTCTTTTCCTCATTTTCCCTTCTAACTCCATTAGACCCTGCTCCAGATATTCTAACCTTTCTGCTGATCTAGTAGCCATTTCCCTCCATTCATTAATTAACTCCATGGCAATCTTGTGTTGTTCCAAATGCCCGGCCTCGGACTCAAGAACTCTTTTGTGCAGCCTTTTATACTTCAATTGTGCTTCAACGGCTTTATCTATGACCATGTTTCCTTGACCGACCTCTAGCTCGACTATTCCTGCTATGCTATCGTCCAACCATGATGGGTAGAAGTATACATGACCTGCGTGGAATCGATCCGGCTTAATCGTATCCCTTTCAAAAATGGTCTTCAAATGCCACATGTGTTGAGCTTCACATTTGTATGGGATGTCATCGTCTTGAAAATCTGCTTTGTAATGACCCATTTTGGAGACTTGGGGTATGACTTGTTTTCTACCAGCTTGTCTCATGACTCTAAAAGGAACATAGGGATATATCCCCCTTAACCCGATCAACACCAAATGCGGAACATCCCTAGACCTGATGATGAAGTCATTGGTAGGGAACCACTCGAACATCCAATGGACCTGGTCTTCGGTCAAATTGCTGAAAACCTGTACCCACTCTTTAGCATTCTCCGGTTGTGCAAATCTGTCTGGGATAAAGGTCATTCTTTTCGGATGGTGAAAATCTATGTGATCATTCCATGGTCTTTGTGGAAACTCTTGGCGGTATCAACCTCTCTGGAGGTGTTCTAATAACCAAATCTGCAACAACAAGTTACAACCCTCAAAATGTTTGAACCCTTTCTTGCAACGATCCAGAGCCCGGTATATTAATCCTACAATCATCGGAACAATGGTGTATGTTTGTCTCTCGATTCATTCGATTAAATCTCTGGTTACCATAGCCAACCTGGTGTGAATCCTGTCCCTTTGGCTTGGAAACACTATCATACCTAGAAAGAAAATGATGAACACGAAAACTCTACGATGAATCAAACCCAGGGAAGTTATGGAGAATTCATCACGAAAGACACGATAAGATTTATTGTGTCCATATCGTTCATAGAGGAAGTCAAAGGGTATGTCGGACTTCTTCAAGCACTCAAAATCATCATTATTTCTCATACCCATCATTTTTAGAAACCTCCTAGGAGTACAATTTTATGTTACTAATAAACCGGAACTATCCAGGGTAATCCAGCGAATCCTCCCTATTTCCTCCAAGAGAGGAGTCATTTCTACATTACCTAAATGGAATACAACCCTTTCTCCGTCCCAGAACATAGTAGCAACCTCGATCAACATGTTTTTGGCTGGAGGTCTAATAAGGAGGGTAAGTTTCCGAGAACCCTTTTCACGTGATCTTTGTCACTTGGCCAAAGGTTTTCCGACCAATCCAGAAATAATGGTGGTATATTAAAGACCATGCCGAACGTGGGGACTTTGTGCCTCATTTTCTGCAAAACAAACAAAGTTAGACTTTTTTCCCCTCCGGATTCGACTATTTATAAATTAACGATTAGCATATCGACATTTATTTCTCCAAATAATGCACAGATCGTGGTTGCGTCCGCTGGGATTATGGAAACCCCGGTGGACTTATGACAAGGTTTCCTTAGCGGGTTATTATGCAGACAACATATTAACCCAGGCTAGCTTTGATCATGATGCATGTATAATTATTATCAGATTAAGGTTTCTATAAAAGTCTAGACTTGTCACGACCCGTTTCCGGGTTGTGATGGCGCCTGTCGTGGAACCAGGCTAGCCAACCGCTACAACAATACTCAATTCATTTACTAGAGAAATTTACTCATTATTGGCTCAACTCATAGAAAATACGGAAATTTTAATCACTTAAAACAGTCTAATAGAAGAAAATAGGCTCCAACAATAAATCTAGGATCTGGAGTCACGCAGTCATGAGCTAATAACATCAATACAACTGAGAAATAATACTAAAGTTTTAAGTCTCCAATTTCTAATACATGAGGGAAAATAAGGAAAAGAGGGACGGGACAACGAACGCCAGCTGCTACCTCGTCGGCTCTGAGAGATAAGTTGTTATCACCGATCCGCGCCAAATCTCGGTGCACCTGGATTTGCACACACAGTGTGCAGGTAAGTAACGAAAACAACCTACGGTCTGAGGAGGTAGTGACGAACTCAACCTCCGTAAATAACAATTCGAATAATGAATGTTTCAGAAATAACCGAGAATATCAGTGACAATCATGTTATGTAAATGACCCTAGAACTTAGTCAAAATCCGTGAATAACAAATAAATGCCATGTATGTAGCATGCAACTCTCACAGGTGGTCCTCTCGGTACACATAATTGGCCATTGGCCCAGGGAAATCCATCCCGTAACATATACGACGTGGTGACTCAATCACTAAGTACCGAGGGAGCAGGCCAATTCAGCCTTTCGGAGAAAACCATCTCCGGGATATCATACTCATCTATAATTTGTACCAGGGAAATTCATCCCTCCATATCTCATAAACAATATCTGTGCCAGGGAAATCCATCCCTCTATATCTCATATCTCGGACAAATCCATGTCCAGGGAAATCCATCCCTCAATAACATATCTCGGACAAATCCATGTCTAGGGAAATCAATCCCTCAATAACTGTGAGCTCACTGGGGGTGTAAAGACTGCGGAGGGCCGCCAAGGATATGGCCCAAGCGCTATATATATATCAAGCCCACGAAGGGTATATCATCTCAACATTCGGCTCTAGGCCCATACTCAGTCAGAATTACCAGTCTCCTCACAACACTCTCATTATGTAAACAGCCCAAACAATGGCAATGCATGATAAATAAATGATTTCTGAGACTGAAATACGAATACATGTATAATAACAGGACTGAGTATGCACAAGTAAAGTTCGCAATAGAAACAACAGTAACGGACCCTTTCCGGTCTCCACATATAGACATGAATTCTTATCATTTATACTTGTTAGGTTTCTTTTAGGTTCTACGCATTAATAGCCTTCACAGTACCGATATCATGGTGGAACAACAATTAAACCGTGTCTGGGGATAAGCCGGGCAACAACAAATCAACCAACACTCATATGCCTGTCACTTGGCGAGTGTATCATAGTAACTATAATCAATTAGCATGTACATTGGGGTTTTGAACCCCTCAGTTCCAAGGTTGAACCCGTTACTTACCTCGAAACTGGCTCAACTCTACTCCGTCGGTCCCTTTCCTCGAGAATCGGCCTCCAAATGCTCCAAATCTATCAATAATCAATTACACAGTGTCACAATGATCTAAGGAACAATCCCCCAATCAAAATTTAGCAAAAATACCAAAAATCCGGAATTCGGTCAAAACCCGGTCCTCGGGCCCACGTCTCGAAAATCAGAAATTTTCACAACACTAGGTTCCTTGTCTTTTCCCGAGTCTAACCATACCAAGAACACGAAAATCGGACCTCAAATGGTCCTCCAATTCCCCCATTCTTCTTCTCTTAAACCCAAGCCCTAACCACCATTTTTCTACTGTTTTTACCAAAGATTTCAACCTAAAATCGTTCTTAATGCACAATATAACGAGTTTTGAGTCCAAGAAACTTACCTCCTTGAAGAAACAACGAAATCCCTCTTCAAACCCCTTCAAAACCTCCAACCCGTGTGTAAAAATGGTGAAAGAAGACTAATTTCGCGAAGGCTGCCTTTTATAGGTTCTGCCCAGGCATTTCCGCAATAGCGATGCCTTTCTCGCACCTGCGACTCCGCAGGGGCGACTTATCAACCGCTCCTGCGACTTCTCACTTAAGTTGCCCAGCTCCCGCACCCGCGATACTCTTCCCGCGCCTGCGACATCGCAGGTGCGGACCTCCATCCGCCCTTGCGACCTCTTTCGCACATGCGGCATCTTTATCGCAACAGCGGGCCCGCAGGGGCGACATATTGACCGCACCAGCGGTTCTTCACTTAAAACCCAGAGCCTGCGCCAGCGACCCTATCCCCGCACCCCAGCGACCAAACCTCGCACATGTTCCATCCTTCTTGCGCCTGCGATATCCGCACATGCGGCCCAAGCATCGCAGGTGCGATCGCACCAGCAACAGCAACTTCAGCTGCATATTTGGGTTCCAACTTTCCGTTTAACACCCGAATTCAAGCCCGAGCCCCTCGGGACCCCAACCAAACATACTAACATATCAAACATGGTTATTCAAACTTTTTCGAGCCATTACAACACCACAAAGAACATCAAAACAAAAAATTCTCATCCAATTCAAGCCTATGATTTCCAAAAACTTCCGAAACACGCATTTGATCAATAACCCAACCAAACCATCTCCGAATGACCTGAAATTTTGCGGGCAAGTACAAAATGACATAACGAGGCTACAACAACTCTCAGAAGCCCATTCTGACCCTCGAATCAAAATCTCGTCTATCAACCGGAATTCGCCAAAATACTAACTTCGCCAATTCAAGCCTAATTCTACACGGGGCGTCCTAAAAATATTCTGAACACACTCNGTGTCTCAATCCACTCTATTTTCACTCCGAACCCGAACCAACCAACCCCAACACTTCACAAACAGTCTAACCGAGCTACTACAAGACAGAAATAAGGGAGTAGATGCGTATACCGCGTAATGACGGACCGGATCATTACATTCTCCCCCTCTTAAACAACCGTTCATCCTCGGACGGGTCTAGAAACATACCTGGAGTCTCAAACAAATAAGGATATCTGCTCCGCATCTCCCGCTCGGTCTCCCAGGTGGCCTCCTCCACTGGCTGACCTCTCCACTGAACCTTCATTGATGTTATCTCCTTTGATCTCAACTTTCTGACCTCACGAGTCAATATAACCTTTGGCTCCACCTCATAAGACATATCACCCTCAAGTTGAACTGTGTTGTAGTCTATCACATGAGACGGATCACCAACATAATTCCGGAGAATCGATACATGGAACACCGGATGAACACTCGATAACCTGGGTGGTAAAGCAAGTCTATAAGCTACTTCCCTCCATCTCTTAAGCACCTCAAAAGGGCCAATATACCAGGGACTAAGCTTTCCCCTCTTCCCGAATCTCATAACCNCGATCTGCATAGCTTTTCTGCCTGGACTGAGCTGTGCGAAGTCGCTCCTGGATCAACTTTACCTTCTCTAACGCATCCTGAACCAACTCTGGGCCTAACAACCTAGCCTCGCCGGGCTCGAACCAACCAACAAAAGATATACACCTCCTACTATATAAAGCCTCGTACGGGGCCATCTGAATACTGGACTGGTAGCTATTATTGTATGCAAACTCCGCCAAAGGCAAAAACCGATCCCGCGGACCACCGAAATAAATCACACAAGCACGCAACATGTCCTCCAAGATCTGGATATTCCTCTCCGACTGGCCGTCGGTCTGTGGGTGAAATGTTGTACTCATCTCTACCTGCGTGCCCATACCCCTCTATAAGGACCTCCAAAACTGAGACGAAAACTGAGTACCCGTATCGGATATGATGAAAAACTGGAACCCCATGCAATCTAACAATCTCCCTGATGTAAATATCCGCTAATTTCTCCGAAGTATAAGTAGTACTAATTGGAATAAAGTGTGCCGACTTGGTCAGTCGATCTAAAATGACCCAAATAGCATCAAATCCCTTCGAAGTCCGTGGAAGCCCAACTACGAAGTCCATGGTAATCCGCTCCCACTTCCACACT
>ML261464.1:9198-21998 GCA_005239495.1 Nicotiana undulata | reverse complement strand
TTTTTTAAGGTGTAAATTGAGCGTATCAACTACCCTGAGGTCCTCAGGTGAACCTGGAGCGGTTCAACTCCCACCTATGGCCTTTCATGCCATTTTTCGGCCATCTCCGACCATTCGGTAAAATATATGACTTTCCGGCTAAAATCGATAATATTTTGAGGTTTTTTTATCTTTTCTGGGTTTTCTTTGAAACCCTTACTCTTAAAACTTTTCGATTCTTTTAGATCTATGATAGATCTGTGTATATTTTGAGCTATTCCATTGTTTTTCTCAAAGATTCTCCAATTTTCTCTAAAATGGCTCTTCATTTTCAAACTAGGGTTTCATGACCCCTTTTAAACGATTTTTCTATGACTTTTCAGTATTATCCTAAGGTCTCTACTGTGCTTTAATGGTTTATTTAAGTTTCTCTATCTTATCTGAGTTGTTGTGTTGAAACCCCTAATTTCTAGTCCTAAACCCTAGTTCCTGATTTTGAGTCTTTGATAATATGTGTTTGCGTCTCATGAGCTTTATGATTCTCTGATATTTTACCAAAAAGTATGTTGTTCATCTATTCTCTGATTTTTCTTGCTTTTCCGCTTACATTACTGTTCACTCTGTGATTCATGTGAATCCCTAATTTTTTATGATTTCACTACTGGGGTTTCTGACTTCTTGCCTATTATCTATTTAATTCATGCTAATTTCCTTTAATTGATGTTATTCCTATTCGAATCCCTGATTCTCTGCAATTTTACTTTGTTAGGTTCCTGATTTATCTCTTTTGCTTATATTGTGTTCATTGCGTTCATGCATAGAAGTCTATAGTAATTAGTATTATTTTCTATTATTTGAATCCCTGATTCCTTGTGATTGAAAACCTTTACTGGTTTGCTATGGGGATATTCTTACTAATTTCCGACCTTTAGTTTATTTCTTACCTTGTTACATGATTAACTTATTGTTAATTAGTTCCTATTTCCTTAATTAGAATCTGACGAACCTAGCCTAATTACCTGCTCTATACTTGCACTGTGTGAATATTCTTTTAAGCTATATATGGTCTCTTTCCTTATTTGTTACTTACCGTTTGAATAACTCCCTTAATTATGGGAGTACTGGGCTAATTTCACTCTGATTGATACCAAGTTCCATAATTGTTGATTGATTCTGATTTTTACCTTACTTTTCACCCAGCTTTCAAAACTATATATATGCATCTCTTCTCTCATTAGAGGACACGAACTAATCCGGTTCAATAGCTCTCTCTCACAACTAAAACTCTCTATTCTCTCTTCTTTGCTACTTGATATTACTCTAAGTTATCCGATTGCAAGCCAAGGCTAACTATTGCGCATCTCTTACTTCTTACTTTGTATTATTGCCTTCACTTCACTAGTATGTTCTAATTCAAATTTCAGTTCTCAAACCAACATGTTTCTATTACTGTTGCAATTCATTGTGTTTCTGATATGCTTCTATTTATTATTTTGTTGTTCAATATGTAACTAAAGTCCTGGATTCCATCTAGCATGTCAAGTTATGCTTTACTAACCAGCATGTCTTTGTGTACCTGAAACCTGTCTTTATGTGAATCTCCATGCCTATGTTTGGTACATTAGTTTAATTAGGGTGTACTTTACTATCTTAAATTGTTTGATACTGTTATGTTAGTCTAATCTTATACCCTACTGTATCCCCAGTTCCCTGAACCCCTTAGGAACATCTGATTGTATACCTATGCATATTTCTGCCTGCTACATGCTTGCCCTCACATGCTCTGTATTTGTCCCTCAAACCCCATCACCCCTGCTTGTGGTTGCTGGACTGTTCCTGGTCCTTTGTGTGATGCTGAACTTGTTTGGTCATGCGGTTGGTGTTTATGCTCTTTCAAATTGTTTCCTCAGTTAAACTTTTGTTATGAAATCATTTCAATCAAACCTCCTTTTTTTCAAAATTGTTTCCTACTCAACCTTCTTTCAGAACTATGTCAAGCACTCTCACTCAACTCTTAGACCCCTTAAGTTCTGCCCCTATGTGTGAGTGTTGCTTTGGGACCCCCTAAGCTCCCTCTAAACTTTGACACACTAAGTCTGGCCATGCCACACTGCACTTACTCTACCTTGGCAATGAAATCTGGGTGCGAGCACTACTTGGGATCCCTTGAGGTCTTTAGGGAACTCTGACACACCCGGATTATAAGAAAGGCTGTAAAATATCTTGGCATTGAGGACATGGAGATCTGGTCCTATACTGTAGGCTCCCTATAGTTAACTTCTTATTTTCTTTTATTTTAGTTATGTAATTCATATCTGATGGCCTGTAATAATTATTTGTAAAACAACTTTGGGGTTGGATAGTGAAAAGGGGTGGGTACTATGTATGCGGTAGTATAGTCAATGGTAGAAATCATGCTCATAGGTCTAATTTTCTTCTGTGCGCAATAGCAGCCATGATTAGGTATAATATATGCCATGCATTAGATATCATGTTCCCTAGGATCCATATATGTACTGTTTTTAGCATCTCATCATCACTTAGAAACCCTATATCTAAGGTAAATAACGACATAAAAACAAACTAATGTGATTCTGTCCTATGTGCATTTTACATGTCCTGAAAACATTCAGAAATTTTGTTCTAGATAAATGTGTTAACATCAGTGGTCATTCATGCAATCATCATGCAATACACTTAGAAATCATGTCTAGGTAAAACAACATTAAAATTAAATGTCATTTCTGCCTATTATGAAACTGTGCATAACGTGGTATGCATTTAGAAATCCTGTTTCAAGTTATTCTGCATGTTCCAGAATTTAGAAATCCTGTTTCAAGTTATTCTGCATGTTCCAGCATTAGAAATCATGTTCTAGGATCACAATCGTCCAATCACACTTAGTTTAATTACTGAGTATGAAACAGTTCACTTTGTTCTAAAAACTAGTAATAAATTCCTATGTATTCTGCAACATTTAGAACTTCATGCTTTTTGAAATATAACAACCTGAAACTGTCAACAACTCTGAACAACTATTGCATATCCTCCCACGCCTAGGAAAGCCTTAGGTAATCAACCTTAAAAAATAAAAACTGGGATTGTCTTCTTGTGATTAATACCAGCATGCTTAAAACCAGTAGGCAAAACTAATTAGGACTTCCTCTCCGAGTTATGCAATAAAATCTGTCTTTGTTGTTATCACTTAGATACCATGCTTAGGATCTGAATTTGAATCTGGACCTTAACTATGTATGATTCATGTTGTTTATGTGTATTATTTGTGGAGGTATACCTGAGCCTTCTATTATTTTTTCATGCTCCCCTTAATTCAAGTCCTATCTGTTTTTTTATATGTCGCTTTAGTATTTTACCTTTAAAACTTAAGGGTCCACCTAGAACCTTCTTTATAGGATAGAAGTCCTAAACTCCTCCGGGACTAATAGGAAGGGACGGGTAACAGCATGCAATATAGGTCGAGACCAACACTCGCTTTAATTTCCTTCACGGGGTGGGAAAGGGTAGATATGGATATGATGACTGGTGCGCTAATACCACGTGTAGCCCCTCTTTGAGGAGTGTCATATCGGGTATTGCATTGATGTGATCCATATTATAAACAAACCTAGGATACCCCCATTACCCCATAAACAGTCTTAGACTATAATCCTTTCCAAAAATCCATTAGTTATTAAACATTTTCAAACTTGTAACTTATATGTGCCTAGGCTATGAACATTTCCAAATCCCCTATTATTTGGGACTTAATTGTTTACCTGCTAATCGTACAAATTCACAAAAGCTATTTGTCCGGGAACCACACTTGTGGATCCTGAGGGGTGTCCAACACCTTCCCCTTAGGATAATTTCAAGCCCTTACCCTGTCTCTGGTTATCAAACTTAGTTGTAAATGAATCCCAATCGGTACCCTAACGCACCTTAAAATCATTAGGTGGCGACTCTTCAAATAAATAAACCCCTTTCCCAAAAGGAATGAGTTTTCCCAACCATTGTCATTAAACCCTTTTAAACCGGGCCCCGAAAGGAGTTGCTTGGGAAAAAGGGGGCGCGACAACATGGCGACTCTGCTGGGGACTTCAGGCTTTTACCATTTTCAAATTGATTTGTGAATTTGTACCTCTTCCCATGAGCAATTACTTGTTTATTTCCTTTAAGCATTTAATTTCTCTCAAAAGTAACTGACATATCTTTCTTGTTTCCTTCGTTTGTAACCGCTTTAAATTATAAATTGTTGTATTTACTACTTTCATAACGTGCAAATACGTGACTACATGTTTACTGTTTACTGCATTATTCATGATCCAACATTCATACTCCACTCGTGCTAAACAAAATACTATAACAACGCTTGATGAGTGGTTGCACCCTTCCTATATCAATACCCCCTAAATTTGGAAAGGCTTATTTGCGATAAAACTAGTCGATCAGCGGTGCAGTCGACGGTTCCGTGCTTTTCCCCTTGAGTTGGCCGCTCAAGGGTACCAGTATAAAACCCCATAAAAACATTACTCCATTATACTGCTGCATGCATCATGGTCAAACCTAGCCAGGCTAACGTGTTGTCCGCACAATAGCCTTTAAGATAGCCTTATCCAAAAGTCCACCGGGTTTCCATAAACCCGAACGGACGTCATCATGTTCTGTGCATTTATTTGGAGAATTATATTCTTCATGCTAATCGTTGGTGTTAAATAGTCGAATCTGACGGGGGTCAGGGTCTAACCTTGTTTTCCTTACAGAAATGAGGCACGAAATCCCCAGATTCGGCATGGTCACTAACATCCACCCAAAATTGCTGAGTTGGTGGGAAAATTTTCATTCTAGTGACAAAATCCTCGTCAAGAAATATCTGGGTAATATACCATCCCTCCTGGATATCTGGGACTCCGCGAGCTAGAGAATCTACTAGAGGGAATCAAGGATGCCGAGTCTAGGGAAGGTCATTCTGGGACCAAGTAGATAGGAATTTACTTTTCGCTTTATTGATGTAATAAGGCCAATGGCCATTAGTGATTTTATTTCTTGCTTATTTAGTGTCATTTTGGGATTCGTCTAATTTTACATTAATGAAATGAGGCATTTAGCATTTCAAGTTCTCCATATCAAGTTGTCGCTAGGCCTACCTCGAGAACAAAGAGGTTCCTAAATTAGGACGCATTTTACATTCCCACTATGTGTTTAAATAATGCAATACTTTTCATAATCCTCACTGACTTGGTTACCTTTTGTTTTTGTTTTGTTTTCTTTCTTTTATTATTCCCCTCCCCAGAGGTTAGTTCGTGCACTCTGGCATCATCTTCATATCTCACAAGATCCAGGGATCGCAAGAATTAGACCGCCAGAACAGCCAGAGCCCGACGAGCCTCTGGGTAGCAAGGCTAAAACAAGCATTGTTCATTATTTTTACTAAATGCCTTTCCTTTCGCACTTTTCAATTCCTGCAATAAGTTATTCAATGTTAAAAACATTTATTCAATTTATCAAAAGCACTTTTAAGTTTTATGAATCAATATTTATTGCTATCTTTTTTCTCTCATTACCTTACCTATACAGCATTACTATTACCTCTCTTGATGAACCAATGATTGTGACATGCAACGAGGCAACGCAACAAACAGACATTGATTCGGAAGAAGATGATATACCCGACGAGACTGTCCAAGAAATTTAGAATTTTGAGAACAGACCTAAATCCAACCTGGACGAGACCGAAATTGTCAACTTAGGAGACTCGGAAAATGTCAAGGAAACTCGCATCAGCATTCATTTGTCGCCGTCAGAGAAGAAAGAATACACAGAATTTCTAAAGGAGTATGAGGACATATTTGCCTGGTCGTATGATGACATGACTGGTCTGAGTACATCTATTGTGGCTCAAAACTTCCAACCAATCTAATGTATCCACTGGTAAAGCAAAAGCTCAGAAAGTTCAAAATCTGATATGAGCTTAAAAATCAAGGAAGAAGTCACCAAGCAAATCAACGCTAGGGTTCTCAGGGTAGTGGAATACCCGACATGGTTAGCCAATATTTTTCCAGTACCGAAGAAAGATGGGAAGGTCAGAGTCTGTGTCGACTACAGGGATCTCAATCGGGCCAGTCCGAAGGACGGCTTCCCTTTGCCAAATATACACATCCTGATTGACAATTGCGCCAAGAATGAGCTACAGTCATTCGTGGATTGCTTCGCTGGTTACCATCAGATCTGAATGGATGAGGAAGATGCTGAGAAGACGACTTTCATTATTCCATGGGGAGTATATTGCTACAAGATGATGTCATTCGGCCTAAAGAATGCAGGGGCCACCTACATGAGGGCTATGACCACTATCTTCCACGATATGATACACAAAGAGATTGAGGTATATGTGGATGATGTTATTATCAAATCCAAGAAATCCACTGATCACATAGCAGACTTGAAGAAGTTCTTCAATAAGTTGCGAAAATACAATCTGAAGTTGAATCCCGCAAAGTGTGCGTTCGGGGTTCCTGCCGGTAAATTGCTTGGGTTCATTGTCAGTCGCCGAGGGATAGAACTGGATCCGTCAAAGGTCAAATATATTCAATAATTACCACCGCCAAAGAACAAGATAGATGTGATGAGTTTCTTGGGACGGCTTAACTACATCAGTCAGTTCATAGCACAGTCTACAGTCATATGTGAGCCGATCTTCAAGATGCTGAAGAAGGATGCCGCAACCAAATGGACTGATTATTGCCAAAGGGCTTTCGATAGAATTAAGGAATACATGTCAACACCACCAGTCCTAGTACCACCTAATCCGGGTAGACCCTTGTTACTCTACCTTGCAGTGTTAGATGGAGCCTTCAGCTGCGTTCTAGGGCAGCACGATGAAATAGGAAAGAAGAAGCAAGCTATTTATTATCTCAGCAAGAAGTTCACTCCATACGCGGCTCGGTATTCTATACTAGAACGCACCTGTTGTGCTTTGACTTGGGTAGCCCAGAAGCTGAGGCACTACTTTTGTGCATACGCGACATATCTTATATCAAGGATGAATCCCTTGAAATACATCTTTCAGAAGCCCATGCCCACTAGCAAGCTGGCCAAGTGGCAAATACTACTAAGTGAGTTCGACATTATCTATGTGACTCAGAAAGCGATCAAGGGACAAGCATTCGCGGACCATCTTGCTGAGAATCCCGTGGATGGAGAATACGAACCCCCAAAAACATATTTTCCTGATGAAGAGGTATCATTCATAGGAGAAGACATCGCAGAATCCTATGACGGTTGGAGGCTGTTCTTTGATGGAGCGGCAAATTTCAAAGGAGTCGGCATAGGAGTTGTCCTGATATCGGAAACTGGTCAACACTATCCGGTATCTGCCAAACTCAGATTCCCCTGCACCAACAATATGGCCGAATATGAAGCCTGTATCTTAGGGCTCAAGATGGCCATTGACATGAATGTCCAGGAGCTGCTAGTGATTGGTGACTCAGCTTTCCTGGTACATCAGGTACAAGGGGAGTGGGCTACCAACAACTCCAAGATACTTCCATATCTGCACCACGTACAGGAATTAAGAAAGAGGTTCACGAATATAGAATTTCGGCATGTCTCTAGAATCCAGAATGAGTTCGCTGATGCATTTGCTACTTTGTCATCTATGATTCAGCATCCAGACAAGAATTTCATTGATCCCATTCCAGTGAATATACATAACCAACCTGCTTACTGTGCCCAATGTCGAAGAAAAAGCAGACGGAAAACCTTGGTTTCATGACATCAAGGAATATTTTGCAAAAGGAGAGTACCCAGAGCTCGCAAATCTTACTCAGAAACGCACACTTCGGAGACTGTCGAACAACTTCTTTCACAGTGGAGGACTCCTGTATAGGAGCACTCCTGATTTGGGATTATTAAGGTGTGTCGACGCAAGGGAAGCATTCAAGCTACTAGAGGAAATTCATGTTGGGACCTACGGCCCGCATATGAATGGGTTTGTCTTAGCAAAGAAGATACTCAAGGTTGGTTACTTTTGGGTGACTATGGAAACAGACTAAATCCAGTATGTCCGGAAATGCCGGCGCTGGTGGGTACACGCAGATATGATAAAGGTGCCTCCAAACGAGCTTAATGCAACGAGCTCACCATGGTCATTTGCCGCCTGGGGAATGGATGTCATTGGACCAATCGAGCCTACCGCCTCTAACGGACACACGTTCATCCTAGTAGCCATCGATTATTTCACCAAATGGGTCGAAGCAGCATCCTACAAAGCAGTAACTAAGAAAGTCGTGGCAGACTTTATCCGCGACCGCATTGTTTGTCGATTCGGAATTCCAGAGTCAATCATCACCGATAATGGTTCCAACCTTAACAGTGACTTGATGAAAGCCATGTGCGAGACTTTCAAGATCAGACATAAGAATTCCACAGTTTACCGACCTCAGGTGAATGGAGTTGTAGAGGCCGCCAACAAAAATATCAAGAAGTTATTGAGGAAAATGATAGAAAAGCATAGACAATGGCATGAGAAGTTATCATTCTCTTTACTAGGATATCGCACCACGGTCCGCACATCAACAGGGGAAACTCCCTATATGCTGGTTTATGGTATATAAGTCGTCATTCCCGCCGAGGTAGAAATTCCTTCCCTAAAGATCATACAAGAAGCTGAGCTCAGCGATGCAGAGTGGGTAAGGAATCGTTATGAGCAACTGGCCCTCATAGACGGAAAAAGGATTAATGTAGTATGTCATGGTCAACTTTATCAGAATAGAATGACCCGAGCCTTCAACAAGAGAGTCAAGCCTAGACAATTCACACCGGGGCAGCTGGTGTTAAAGAAAATCTTTCCACTTCAAGATGAGGCCAAAGGGAAGTTCTCTCCCAACTAGCAAGGCCCATACATGGTTCACCAAGTGCTGAAAGGAGGAGCCCTCATACTTGCAGAAATGGATGGAGAAATCTGGCCAAAGCCAATCAATTCAGACGCAGTCAAGCGCTACTATGTGTAATCTTTATACTTTCTCAATGTTGTAAATTGAACTACGCCTGACCTGATTCCCGTGTAAGAAGGGATACGTAGGCAGCCCTATGGGTTCGGTCACAATTCAATAAAATTTTCATTTTCCCCCGCAATTGGAAACTGGGGCAGAATTTTGAGGAGGTCACTCAAAATTCTGAAACAATTTCAGTCGATCGCCGCACGAGCAACAATCAGAAACATCAACCCATCAAACTGGGGTAGAATTTTGGTGAGGACCCTCAAAATTCTGTAGCAGGAGAGGTTGCAATGTCTCGATCCACGTCACGGTCGTCGGTTTATCTAAAAACTATTTTTTTTTAATTAATTATACATTATGTCATACTTTTACAAAATCAAGCATACTTATTTTTAAAACAACTTTGTTTAGCAAACGCTACCCAATGATACGAATAGTATCATCAGATCAAGCCGAACGAGTCAAGAAAAGCCAGCGGGGATACGAACTAACCTTCCCCTTACAAAACTCATGATTTTTCTTTGGATGAAGGCACTAGGATTTCCAGATCCCTAAACATACTGTCCGCCCATGGGACAAACATTGTTCAAAATGCAATTCTCAAAACCATTGCACTTGCCGACGTTTGCTATCAGCACATGCAAATAATGCTCTGTAGTCACAATGCTCGCAATAATCACAATGTCGCAATCTACTATCAGCTAAGAAACTCTATTGTCATTTTATTTCTTGCAAAAGGCTACCATTCTGCCTTCCGAGACTAAGCAATGTCTCCACTTGCATCTGAGTTCTTGCATAAGGCTACCATTCTGCCTTCCGAGGTTAAGCTCTACCTCCCCTGCATTTGCATCTTGCATAAAGCTACTATTCTGCTTTCCCTTGCATAAGGCTACTATTCTGCCTTCCCTTGCATAAGGCTACTATTCTGCCTTCCAGCTTGCATAAGGCTACCATTCTGCCGAGACAAAATATTGTCTTCACCTGCATCCCTAATTTCGTATGATTTCACTACTAGGGTTTTTGACTTCTTGCCTATTATCTATTTAATTCATGATAATTTCCTATAATTGATGTTAATCCTATTCGAATCCCTGATTCTCTGCAATTTTACTTTGATAGGGTTCCTGATTTATCTCTTTTGCTTATATTGTGTTCATTCTGTTCATGTATAGAAGTCTATAGTAATTAGTATTATTTTCTATTATTTGAATCCCTGATTCCTTGTGATTGAAAACCATTACTGATTTCCTATGGGGATATTCTTACTAATTTCTGACGTTTAGTTTATTTCTTACCTTATTATATGATTAACTTACTGTTAATTGGTTCCTATTTCCTTAATTAGAATCTGACGAACCTAGCCTAATTACCTGCTCTATACTTGCACTGTTTGAATATTACTTTAAGCTATATATGGTCTCTTTCCTTATTTGTTACTTACCGTTTAAATAACTCCCTTAATTATGGGAGTACTTGGGTTGATTTCACTCTGATTGATACCAAGTTCCATAATTATTGATTGATTTTGATAGTTACCTTACTTTTCACCCAGCTTTCAAAACTATATATATACATACTCTTCTCTCATTAGAGGACACGAACTAATCTGGTTCAATAGCTCTCTCTCACAACTAAAACTCTATATTCTCTCTTCTGTGCTACTTGTTATTACTCTAAGTTAGTCGGCTGCAAGCCAAGGCTAACTATTGCGCATCTCTTACTTCTTACCTTGTATTACTGTCTTCACTTCACTGGTATGTTCTAATTCAAATTCCAGTCATCAATCCAACATGTTTCTATTACTGTTGCAATTCATTGTGTTTCTGATATGCTTCTATTTACTATTTTGTTGTTCAACATGTAACTAAAGTCCTGGATTCCATCTAGCATGTCAAGTTATGCTTTACTAACCAGCATGTCTTTGTGTACCTGAAACCTGTCTTTATGTGAATCTCCATGCCTATGTTTGGTACATTAGTTTAATTAGGGTATACTCTACTATCTTAAACTGTTTGATAATGTTATGTTAGTCTAATCCTATACCCTACTGTATCCCCAGTTTCCTGAACCCCTTAGGATATTTTGATTGTATACCTATGCATATTTCTGCATGTGCCCTCACATGCTCTGTATTTGTCCCTCAAACCCCATCACCCCTGCTTGTGGTTGTTGGAATGTTCTTGGTCCTTTGTGTGGTGCTGAACTCTTTTGGTCTTGAGGTTGGTGTTTATGCTATTTCAAAAAATTTCCTCAGTTAAACTTTTGTTATGAAATCATTTCAATCAAACCTCCTTTTTTCAAAACTGTTTCCTACTCAACCTTCTTTCAAAACTATGTCAAGCACTCTCACTCAACTCTTAGACCCCTTAAGTTTTGCCTCCTATGTGTGAGCATTGCTTTGGGACCCCCTGAGCTCCCTCTGAACTTTGACATACTAAGGCTGGCAATTCCACACTGCACTTACTATACTTTGGCAATGAAATCTGGGTGCGAGCACTGCCCCGGATCCCTGAGGTCTTTAGGGAACTCTGACACACCCGGATTATGAGAAAGGCTGTGAAATATATTGGCATTGAGAACATGGAGATATGGGCCTATACTGTTGGCTCCCTATAGTTAAGTTCTTATTTTCTTTTATTTCAGTTATGTAATCCATATCCGATGGCCTGTAATAATTATTCATAAAACAACTTTGGTGTTGGATAGAGAAAAGGGCTGGGTACTATGTATGCGGTAGTATAGTCAAGGGTAGAAATCATGCTCATAGATCTACTTTTCTTCTGTGCGCAATAGCAGCCATGATTAGTATAATATATACCAAGCATGCCATGCATTAGATATCATGTTCCCTAGGATCCATATATGTACTGTTTTTTAGCATCTCATCATCACTTAGAAACCCTATCTCTAAGGTAAATAACGACATAAAAATAAACTAATGTGATTATGTCCTATGTGCATCTTACATGTCCTGAAAACATTCAGAAATTTTGTTCTGGATAAATGTGTTAATATTAGTGGTATGCATTTAGAAATCCTGTTTCAAGTTATTCTGCATGTTCCTGCATTAGAAATCATGTTCTAGGATCACAATCGTCCAATCAAACTTAGTCTAATTACTGAGTATGAAACAGTTCACTATCACGACCCAAAATCCCACCTTCAGGCCATGACTGCGTCTAACGTTGAACCCGCTAGACAGGCCCACGTTTGAACTAAATAAAACTCATTAACAACTAAAACGAACAAGATAACTAAGGCATCGATGGCCCACAATATGAAGGTTAACAAATTACCAAAAATAATATAGCAACTTCGAAATAAAACCCATATACAAATCCCAGAATGGGTGTCACATACTCACGAACTGTCTAAGAGATTACTAAAAACAAAGGTCTGAAAATAAGTACATATGACTGTCTTTGAACTATAAGATAAGACAGAGCTGAAAGTGAAGGGTAGAAGGTGACGCCAAGGCCCACGAACGTCTGCGGGTCTACCTCGATGTCTCCTGTATGAACTGATGGAATGCTCCGACCGTCAGTGATCAACGGGTCCGGCTGCGTAGTCTGCACATATAACGAAGTCCAGGTGTAGCATCAGTACAACCGACCCCATGTACTGAGTAAGTGCCGAGCCTAACCTCGGCGAAGTAGTGACGAGGCTAGGACCGACAACAATATATGTACCTGTGCAATTCTATATAATAACAGGAAAATATCGACAGAAATAAGCAAGTAAGACAGATAGGGGGAGAACATGCTGGGGGTAAAAGGGGTAACAAAATACTAACACGGTAGAACAGGGTAATAACTGAAATGTAAA
>ML261463.1:0-32104 GCA_005239495.1 Nicotiana undulata | reverse complement strand
TATATATATATATATATATATATATATATATATATATATATATATATATATATATATATATATACATATGAAGAAGGAACAAATTTTACCTTTAGGGACGAGTGCACAATCTCGTTCGTCCAAGTTAAGGAGCCGTGACTTTCCAACTTAGACTTCTCAACCGGTTCTATCAAGGGCTTTAACCATACATCAGCCTGGCCCGACTTTTTCAAGAGGTTACCTCCCTTGAATAGAGTTTACTTTTCTTAATCATCTACAAGGAGAATTGATTCTTCCTTGAATAATTGCGTTTCGGATAAATCTATAATGTTGAAACCCTGTCGAAATTAGCAAGTAAATCCCAGAAAGGTTTTAAATACTATTTTCATGTTCATTAAAAGGAGAATTCTATCACTTCATTGAATAGCTAATTTTCCTGAAAAAAATGTGGTTTATTGTGTGATTATGTGTAACTATGGGTGTCTGAGTCGCATGTATGATTCGCGAGCAAGATGACCTTGTTATTTATGTATAACCGCGTCACATGATCGATTCGCGAGCGGGGAAGATAGATGCATCTATGGTTCGAGCCGTTCGACACTCAGCAGTGCACATTTTATTATTGTTGGTATGCGCCGTTCGACCCTCGGCATATCTCGCGCATGATAATTGATGCGTACTTTCCTGTGATTTATACATGCTTATTAGCCTGGAAACTAAAAGTTGTCAACTGAAATGACGAGGTGTTAAAATGTTAAATGTAAGAAGGATTGATATTCCTTATCCCTGATATTTATTAAATTGCCTATGATATTCATGCTTAGTGTCTCACTCGATTAATTTAAATTGACCTCTAGCAAGTGTCAAATTTTACCTCCCGTGACTACCTCTCTGAGGTTAGGCAGGATATTTACTGAGTACACGTTGTATTCGTACCCATGCTACACTTGCTGTGCATTTTTATTGCACAGGTACTTTCACAGTGATGTGGCCGGCTTGGAGACTTAGGTGAGCTGCATCATCCTGAGGCGGCCCGCAGCCGACAGAGTCTCCCTCATATTGTATTTATTTTCATTTTAAATTCCTTATACAATTTGTATTTCGGAGAAGCTTTGTAGTATTCGTGAAATTCTTAGAATTTGCTCATGCACTTGTGACACCGGGTTCTGGGATGTGTTTGGGATGCATTTTATAAAAATGGAATATTAAACTGTCATATTTACTTAGCGGATTTTGTTCAGTTATTATATAATAAAGTGAAAGGTAATGATTCCAAAAATGCTAAAACAGGAAATTTAACTTAACCATTTAATGGTTGGCTTGCCTGATAGTGGTGTCTGGTGCCATCACGACCTTATGGATTTTGGGTCGTGACAACTTGGTATCAGAGCACTAGGTTCCCTCAGGTTTCACGAGTCATGAGAAAGTCTAGTAGAGTCTTGCGGATTGGTACGGAGACGTTTGTACTTATCTTCGAGAGGCTACATGGCTGTTAGGAGTACTTTCCTTCTTGATTCCTCATCGTGTGATTCGATTCCTTTGAGGCCTATGCCTATGTTATTCCTACTCAATCTTATACTTCGCGAAGCGCTTGCTATGAAACGTGTATTTTAGGAATTGAAATGGTGCTACGGATATGGTGCGAGATGTTTTCCATGTGTAGTTGGTTAGGGCTGTTGTTGTTGCCCTGCAGAAGAATATTATGTTGTTTCAGCTCGGTTGCTATGTTTTTTAGAACATTGAGGTTATGCTCAGATTTTTCTGATGCTTACGATTGGTTATCGCGCGGTATTGATATGATGGTAGAATGCTTGCCCATATGTCGAGGTAATGAATGACTTGAAGGGAGGTCTTCTCATAGCGTAATTTCAAGATTTCAGTATTTTAGTTCCGGCAGAGGAAGGGCAATTGGATTATGAATGTTCAAGTCTGGGGATAAAGTAATAAAACTTGGTGTTATCAAGCAAGGTGGAGTTATAATTTGTGATGTGGTATCGCTGTTTTGATCGAATATAATGTGTTAAGTTCGTCGGTGTTATAGTTCTTCGATTGCGTTGGGTCAGAGTGTTGTGAAGTAGTATTGAAGAAGCGGTTGTCAGAGACCTGGTGTGTGGTGGTTCAGAATTGAATAGTTATTTCTAATGAAGGAAGCTCGAGAAAGATGATCTTCAGAGAGTTTGAAGTCGTGGTGATCTGCTGGTTTAAGAGCTACAGAGAATGATATCGAATTAGGCAGCATACGATGAAGGAAGACATGTGAGAAGTGTCAGGCGGCGGCTAAATTTCTAAAAGGCCAGGCGTAAGAAAAGGAAGTCAGGTAGGGCTTAAAGGAATGAGGTTAACCAAAGTGGGAAAGCAACAACATAGTGGTGAAATAGAAGATATTGTAGCGCATTTAGTAGATGTCCATGGAGGACAGACGGACTGGTAACGTTGGTGAATGAGATAAGGCGTAGGATGGGGTATTGATGTTGTAGAGAGTGTGCAGTACAGTGTCGTTGGAAGGTGTCAGTTGGTAATTTTCACATGTGGGTTATCTCTCGTGGGCAAGTTAGCTGTCGTGCAGTTGGCAAGTTTCTGTAAGGAATTCTAGTGGTTATTCGGTGGGAGGACGAATATGTAAATGATTTTAGAGAACTTGAGTATTTATGGAATGCCAACAGAAGAATTTAGAAGGATTTCATTGGGGTCCAGAGTGGTGCAAGGAGTAGCTTCGGGCTAAGTGGGAGAGTCCCATCGCCTGCAATTGGGTTGCATGATAATCTTCTTTTGGGGTTGCGGATTATCGGCGTATTGGCAAGTTATTGCATCTAAGAGGAAAGGAGTAAAATGTTAATCACGCATGAGTGTTGATAAATGTGTTTAAAAGTTGGCCCTATTGGACCAGGGTTAGGCTTTGGAAGTTTCAGAATTTATGCTTAAGGCATAGGCGAGTTGTTAGGGTAGTGACTCAGTCACGTGCTTCATTGAAAGGATGTTCGTGTGCTAGAAGAGCCTTGGAGTTGGTTGTATTCGGGGCCATGTCAGAGTGGGTGACTCTCAATAGCGGTCTTAGCAAACTCGAAGGTTAAGAATGCGGTGTTTAAGGGTTTCAAACAGCAGTATAATTAAGAATCGAGCTTTTGCAGTATAATTTCAAAGAAAGGGAAAATGGTTGGAGTGTTCTATGATATTTTTCAACGTGCATGATAGTATTAGGGGAGTGAGGGAAGTAAAATCTGGGGTGTAAGAAGATTATCATAAGGGTATGAGACGGTTTGTGGGATTGAGATAGCATGGTCTCGTGAGTCAAGGCCACTCGGGATGAGTGAAGATTGAGTTTGTTATGAGTTGAATGGGGTTACTATTGTTTCTGAGGCGATTAAGGATGATTAAAAGAAGATAGATTGGTTAGCCATGGTTGGAATTTGGTTTGTGCCGGTGTGTGCGAGGCTAGTTGGCCGTCGTAATGGATTTATTTGGAAGCATTCAAGTATTATGGCTTGTCAGGTGTAGGAGGATCCCGGAAGGATCATGTGGTATAGACTATTCCCTAAGGATTTGCCTGTTTTGTGCTTATGAGAATTCACTCGTGTGTTGTTATGGTTCTCATGAATTGAGGTGAGAAAAGAAGAAAAAAAGGGGTTTCTATATGAAGTGTTGTTCACCCTATTAGTGGTTCAAGAGTTATGATGGAATTCTTGTGCTATCTCATATTGGCATGCATGTGCAGTAAGTAGTATGTAATTGGAAGTAAGGATCAAGATTGCGGTTCGGTGTTGACAAGGATGTCATGAGCTCGGGTGAGCAAGAAGGAGGGATTTAAATGTCTTGAGTAAGCTGGTGTTGGCTCTAGTGTCACCTGAGATCGGTGTTCGGTTAAAGAGGCATTGTATCCCGGTCACTCTTGATGTGTTTTGCAGTATTAGTGTGGTCGGTGGTATGGATGTGCAGACTTGTTACCTCGTGGGAAAGGTCGTGGGAGCATGACCACGGGAAGATCGTATGAGTGTGACATGTAGTCACGTAATGGATTGAAGATTTAGGCTGAGTATAAGGAAGAGTAATATTGCTTATGTGAGAATTTAGGCTTGGGAGGCATACAGTTCATTCTGTTGTGGATTGTGGGGTGTTTTTCCCGGCTAAGATGGTTGTTCTTGCGTTTTATGAGAAAAAGTGGGTTATTATGTACCCAGAGAAGGCTATCAGCCTACTTCGGTGCAAGCAGAATCAGCTTGAAGTGTGTGAATGGGTTTAAACAGGATTATGGGTTTCATGTGAGACAAACATGTTCCTTTCAGTATAGCGCTCCTCAAGGAGGGGTGTTGGAATATCGCATGTTGTTCCTTCTTCGTTCATTTCATGTAAGGTTATTATTGTGGCGTGTGAGTTGTGAAACGGCTTGAGAAATTCCTATGTGTTAAGATTCAGTGAGTGATGATGTTATGTGAGCAGGAGGGCTCTTGAGATTTCAGAGTATATATATATCGTACCTTAGTTGTGCTTAATTTTTGTAGCATATGGATCTATCAGTCTCCCCAGGATGGTATTATGCACTTAGCGTGCTTTTGACCGGTATTCAGTAATTTGTAATGGGGAGCAATTCAGCTCCGTGTATATCTCCTTATGTGAATTTTATGATGGGATCGGGTGGCACGCCGCCACGGGTATGTTATTTGGATTGGGTTGCACTCTACAATAAGGTGATGTTGAGAGAGGTTCCTATATTTATTTTTCTTGTGTTTTGCTTCCTATTTTCTAAGGAAACCCAAATTAGTTGTGTGAGTTGAGTAGTCCCTTCCTGAGTCATTTCCTTATGTATCATTTCGAATTGTGGCCTATTGGTGCATTGTGGAATCGTGTGAGACTGTTGGTCATGTCTGGGGTGATTGGTTGTCTGAGCAGCTCATACTGGGTGAGACGAGACTATTGGATCCGGGATCAGTGCGATAATATTTTGTGAAGTATGGTAAAGAACAAATACCAGTATTAACGTAGTAATGGGGTGAGGATTTTAGTCAAAAAGGAGAGAATCAATGTTTGGTTAACTCTGCAATTGGTTAGCAATTTCTACACATCTTCTTCGTTGTGGTGGTATCATCAGCATTATAGCAGGATGTATATGTATATCAGCAGATGCATTGGGAGCATCAGATTCGTGGAATTTTGGCTATTAAGGGTCATGGAACGTCATTGTAATTAGATGGTGAATTATGCGGTGCATGGTGCTAAATCAGCAAAGGTACGCAGTCATGTTTTAGTACCTCGTGTGGTATTTGATACGGTGTTTATATATTGGAAACAGGTATGGCAGAGAATTGCAGGTGTTGGAACTGGATTCTGAGCTTATTGTATGGATAAAAGAGGATATCTTCACATTTGATCAAGCTAATGTGCTCAACTTGGTTGTGGTAGCACGGGAAGGTGCATGAGGTGTTACACAGCGATTTCATATAAATCTAGAGCAGTTCTGGGCACGTTCAACGACGAACGTACGCCCTGAGGAATTCCTACCAGCAAACATCCCTGTACTCAAAGTGAATTGTCTAAGTGCTCTCCTTCGCGTCGGTAATAAGACTTAGAGTAAACGAACGATTCAAGCTCCTTATAGAAGGCAGTTCAGCTTGATAACTCGATAAGATGTATTGACAAAACAAAACCACTCTTTCAAAGGTGGGTCCATCCCAACCTATGCCTAACAGTCTATTCGTGGAAGTATATTATCCAAAAAGTCTAAAATTGTGTCTTCCACAATGGAATCTGATAGGTGAGATCTCGAGTAAGTGTTTACATAATCTTCTTCTGTCCGAAGAAATGATTCATCGCGTCCAAATTGGACTGAATTCTTTGTTAGGCTATGGTTCCCTCAAAGTTATGGAGTAAGACCAAGAAGTCATATGTCCTCCGAGTCGCACGACGTTTTAACTTGACCTTAGAGAGACAATGAGAGTGCGTCTCATTTGAATAGAAAGACTTTACCTCTCTTGCTGGACGGGACTAAAAAGTCTTTTTCAAAAGAAAAGTCTTCCGACTGAACAAAGGGAGCAGGCTGGATACTAAAAGAATTCGATACAGCGGGGGAGGGGGGGGATGAAGGTTCCCCAATTTGGAAGACTCTTTTCTTGAATATTATTCAAACAAATTACGGATTGCCTAGTATTCCACCAATTAGTAAACCAAGATTACAGACATTGATTAACTGAGAAAGAAATCCACCAGGGCAAAAATACTATAGATGCAAGATAGAAAAGAGGAGTGAATGCTTTATTTTTTGCCATTTTTTCATCTGTGAATAATTAATCAACCTGACTTTTTTCGATACTACTAGTATTCTCGCTACCTACTAGAAAAATCCCATCAAGATAGATTGAATCGGGTATGTTTAAGTGGGAGAGAATGTAACGACCCGACTGGTCGTCTTGAGATCTAGCGCCCCGTTCAGCGGTTTGAAGTCATGAGAAGCTTTGTTTTAGGTATTATGACTTGTAGGTGTGGTCGGAATTGAATTTCAGGAAGTTCAGAGTCAAATTGGAAAGAACATTCTCAATTCAAAAGCCTTAAGTTGGAAGAATCGACTAAGACTGGAATTTGGATTAAACGACCCCAGAATCAGGATCTGAAGGTTCCAGCAGATTCGTACTGGGGCATATGTCTCGATCAGGTTTTGGATAACCCGGGAACGTTTCGGCGTATATTGTGGAAGTTAGCATTTTAGAAGGATTTTCATAAGCCTGTGTCGAAGTGCATTTCAATGTTATTGATGTCCTTTTGGGATTCCAAATGTGGGAATAGCTCAGTATGGTGATTCTGGAGTTGGAAGTGCGATCGGAAGTGAATTCGGAGGTCCGTAGGTCATTTTGAAGTCATTTGGCTAAATATAGATATTTGAAGGTTTTTGAGAAGTTTGACCGAGAGTTTGATTTTATGATATCGGGGTCGGATTCCAATTCCGAAAGTTGGAGCAGGTCTGTAAGGTCGAATATGACTTGTGTGTAAAATTTGGGGTCAATCGGATGTGATTTGATAGATTTCAGCATCAAATGTAGAAGTTTGAAATTTTAAAGTTCATAAAGCTTGAATTGGAGTGCGATTCATGATTTCGACGTTGTTTGATGTGATTTGAGGCCTCGAGCGAGTTCGTATCATGTTTTGGGACATGTTGGTATATTTGGTTGAGGTCCCGAGGGCCTCGGGTGGATTTGAAAAGGTGTACAATAAGGGAAAATTGTAATAGGATGTACAACCTGCACAGTGCAAGGTAGAACTCGATGAAGCCTAGACAGATTGTTTCAAACACGAGTTTTGGCCCATTTCTTTCATTTCTTTCATTTGGCTTGGACGATTTTGGAGAGCTCAAGGAGGGATTTTCACCAAGCAACACTAGGTAAGTGATTTCTTCCTATTTTTGAGTTAAATATGTGATCTTACATGGATTTAGACATGGAAAATTAGTATAAATTTTGGATTTTTAGGGAAGACCTAGAATTTGGAATTTTGGACTTTTACCATGAATTTGAGCATGAAAATTAGAGTAAATTGTATAATTGAGTTAGTAAAGCTATGGCTAGAATTTATCTTTGAGAAATGTCGGAATCCGGGCACGTGGGCCCGAGGGCGTTTTGGTCAACTTTTCGAGCGGAGTTGGGAACTTATATAATTTTTATTGTTACAGGTATTAGAGTAAATTTTTATTGGTTAGCCCGTTATTTGAATAGTTTTGGGGCGTTGTACATCAATTGGATTCGTCAGAAGGGCTTGGAAGCCGATTATGGAATTTCGGAGCAAGGTAAGTCTCCTTTCTAACTTTGTGAGGGGGAATTGTCCACATAGGTGAATTAATTAAATACGTGCTACTATTTACGGGGGCTACGTACGCACGAGGTGACGGGAGTCTGTGCGTAGCTACTATTATGCCATGCCCGGGTAGTCTAGGACCCACTAGCATGCTTTACTTGTCGTACTTGTGACGACCTTGTCAATAAAATATCATGGGATGCTGTCAACTAGTAATTAAATGTCTAAGAAGGATAGAGTTTACTTTTCTTAATCATCTAGAAGGAGAATTGATTCTTCCTTGGATAATTGCGAGTCGGATAAATCTATAGTGTTAAAACCCTGTCGAAATTAGCAAGTAAATCCCCAGAAAGGCTTTAAATACTATTTTCATGTTCATTAAAAGGAGAACTCTATCACTTCATTGAATAGCTAATTTTCCTGATAAAAATGTGGTTTATTTCGTGAATATGTATAACTATGGGTGCCTGAGTCGCATGTAGGATTCACGAGCAGGATGACCTTGTTATTTATGTATAACCGCGTCACATGATCGATTTGCGAGCGGAGCAGATAGATGCATCTATGGTTCGAGTCGTTCGATCCTCGGCAGTGCACATTTTATTATTATTGGTCCGCGTCATTCGACCCTCGTGATATCTCGCGCATGATAATTGTTGCGTACTTTTCTGTGATTTATACATGTTTATTAGCTTGAAAACTATAAATTGTCAACTGAAATGACGAGGTGTTAAAGTGTTAAATGTAAGAAGAACTGATATTCCTTATCCCTGATATTTATTAAATTGCCTATGATATTCATGCTTAGTGTCTCACTCGATTATGTTAAATTGACCTCTAGCAAGTGTCAACTTCGACCTCTCGTCACTACCTCTTTGAGGTTAGGCGGGATACTTACTGAGTACACATTATTTCCGTACTCATGCTACACTTGCTGTGCATTTTTATTGCGCGGGTACTTTCACAGCTGTGTGGCCGGCTTGGAGACTTAGGTGAGCTGCATCATCCAGAGGCGACCCGCATCCGACAGAGCCTCCCTCATATTGTATTTATTTTCATTTTAAATTCCTTGTCCAATTTGTATTTCGGACAAGCTTTGTAGTATTCGTGAAATTCTTAGAATTTGCTCATGCACTTGTGATACCGGGTTCTGGGATGTGTTTGGGATGTATTTTATAAAAATGGAATATTAAACTGTCGTATTTACTTAGCGGATTTTGTTCAGTTATTATGTAATAAAGTGAAAGGTAATGATTTCAAAAATGCTAAAACAAGAAATTTAACTTAACCATTTAATGATTGGCTTGCCTGACAGTGGTGTCTGGCGCCATCACAACTTTATGGATTTTGGGTCGTGACACATACCGCTTGCCATCCCTTCTGATTCTCTTACTACTTAAAAAAATAGTAATTAGCGACAAATAAATTCTATAGCCAATCAGTAAAATTTGTTTTTAATCCTGCTTAGCGACATATTATCAAAAAATTCCATTAGGTACGAACGATTTAGCGTCTGATCAACGACGAAGTTCATAGCTAGCTCGAGCTTTTTTAAGTAGTTTGTTAGTATCTGGAAACTACATGATCTTCTTAATTTGTGAAAAAAGATTTCCATTACTTAACCTGTCCCTCGAAAATTGGTGTTAAAGAACATTTGTTCATACACCTCCCCGCTTAAAACATAACAAGCACAAAAATATTTTGAATTTTTCTGGAGAAACATATAATATTGGTTCATAAAATATCTGGACTACAAAATCTCTGGTAGGCACAACGCACAAGTGTCTAATACTTGTTTTTATGTTATATGGAGGGAAGAGTTGCTCCAACTATCTTATGGTAAAATTGCTATAAATTTAAATTTTTAATATTTTATTTTAATAATTAAAATATAACAAACCCATTACTGTACTACCTTAATATGTGGTAGTAGAGCGGACCTGCATGCTTCGCCAGAAAGGAAACAATAGTTTAAATACATACTTTACTTTTTAATCTCAATTTTCTGGAGTTCAATTTACGAAAGGGTTTGGCCAATGTTCCCTTCAATAATTTCTAGCTCACTCTATCATAATCCCGTACGATTAACACTAGGGGAGTATATGGACCGAATTGTAAGGGTGGCGTTCGGAGACATTTTGGTTTAGAATTTAGATTTTCGTATGGAAGAAATGATAATCTAGATACAATCCAACTAAGTTCGGATTGGATCGAATTTTTTAAGCTCGGTTTCAGATTAATTGGTTTGAATATTATGTATTTTCGGTTTTGAGCATATAAGTCGAGATGTTCTTACTTTTTACAAAAATGAATATCCATATGAAGTACCCATGTTATATTGCCCACAATTTACTCATTCTTGCCGCAATCATCAAAATAAAGTATTCAAGTAATGAAATTATTATTAAAAAATATAACAAAGATATTAATGCGGTTGGTAAGAAGTAACAATAGTAAAATCATGTCCAAATAGAAAGTACTCTGACAGTAATATAGTAATCAATATTGAATATATGAGTCAATATCTAATTGGTAGGGTGTTGAATTTATTGCTATTGACATATAGATAATGGACTAAATATAAAGTATAAAAATTTTAGATTTTCGGATATCCAAAAATCCGAAGTAACAAATCTAATATCCAATCTGAAATACAAAAATTTTAAAAATTAAATCGAAAAGGCAATCTGTAATCGGAAAACCCAAACCAAAAATTAAAAAAGTCGAATTTTGGTGTGGATTTCGGATTTGCCCAAATTAATCCAACCCCTACTATGTTGGTTCGGTTTCGTCAGATTTTTCGGTTTTTTCGTTAAATGAATATTATTTCAAGCTTACTTTGTTAAAATTATAGATACAATTTTAATAAGAATATATGTTTAGTAAAAGATTAAAAATTGACAAACATATGAACTATTAGAACATGTTAGGAAAGCCACATGGGAATTGAAATTAGGTGTAATTAGGTGTATTGTTTAACATAAAAATTACTTCATTGGTGAGGAATTGAGTGTAATAGGNATATATATAAAGTGGTGAGGAAAAAAAGAGGTCGTGTGTGGGTGGGGGGGGGGGGGGGGGGGGGGGGGGGGCGATAATGAATGGGTGCAGTTACATGGTGTACCTTTCCAATTCCTTTTTATTACTTCAATATATAATAATATTTAATATTTAATATTTAATATCTATTAAACATATAAATATTTATCATACATTGAAAATTATTTTATATGTTAATTTGAAAATATATTTATTTATCTATGTAATTATACTTGTACAACCAAACATGACACGAGTAATTATATCATGATAAACAAACATGCCATTGTAATTACAATTCTATGTAATTATTAGGTTGTGTAACTACTATCATAGTAATTACACAGCCAAGTAATTGCACAGGGCTTTTCAAACAGACCCTTAAAATGTTATTATTCGGAGAATTTTCTTTAGTGACACATAATAGTTATTTTTTTAGTCGTCTAACAATAATTTTTCATTAATGTACGCTTTCAAGGTTTACCAAATTTCATGAAATTTAGCTTTAATCTATTTGAGTTGACTTCGATCAATATTTTGTGAAAACACACACGAATCCGTATTTTGACGGTCTCGGTGGGTCTGTATCATGGTTTGGGACCTGGGCTTATGCCCTAAATCAAATTCGGAGGTCCCTAGCTCGAGTTGTCGATTTTTGTCGAAATTTTGAAGTTTAAAGGCTTAATGAATCTAAAGATTTGACAAATATTTGACTTTTTTATACCGGGTTCATATTATTGTTTCGGAAGCCGGTAAAAGTTCATTACTATATTTATGACTTGTTTGTCAAATTTGGTCAGAAACGGAGTTGGTTTGACGTGATTCGAACGTTCGGCTGTTATAATAGCAATTCTAATGTTTCTTGAAAATTTCATTTGAATTGGTGTCTGATTCATTATTCAAGGTGTTATTTTGGCGATTTGATTGCGTGAGCAAGTTCGTATGCTATTTTTCGACTTGTTTGCATGTCTGGTTTTGAGCCCCGAGGGCTCGGGTGACTTTCGATAGGCTACAGAGTGAGTTTGGACTTAGGCAAATAGCTGGTGTATCTAGTTCTGGTGCTAGTCTCTGATTTTGCAATTGCGAGGTCAATGTTCGCAATTGTGAACATTCTAATCCCTATCAGGTTCGCATTTGCGAAGAATGCCTGGTTCAGCAAGGGGTCGCAATTGCGATCAAAAGGTCGCATTTGCGGGTGACCAACTTTCACATTTACGAACATTTCATCGCAAATGTGATGAAAGTAGAGGTGCGGAGGCTTTGCAATTTCGAGGTATTTTTCGCATTTGCAGGGGGTCGCAATTGCGATGCGAACACTAGGTCGCAATTGCGACATCTGCAACTAATCAAAATCTAAGTTAGACTAGATTTTCTCTCATTCTTCCAATTTTCAAACCTAGAAACCCTAGAGGCGATATTCCCAAGATCCTTTCTTTCCCAGTTCATTGGTAAGTGATTCTAACCTATTTTCATTCAATCTTCCATTACATATTATAAGATTTCAATCTAAAACCTAGAATATTCATGGTGGAAATTGTGGGCTTGAGAAGAATTAGGAATTTTTATAAAATTGGAATTTAGACCTCAAATTGTTGTCGAATTCCGAAACAAATTACATAACCGGTCTCGGGAGTGAATGGGTAATCGGGTTTTGGGCCTGAATTTCGAGTTTGGACTAAGCGGTCCCGGGAGTTGACTTTTGTTGACATTTTCAATACTGGCCTAAATTGAACCTTTTTCATTTATGGGTAGTTCCTAAGGCTTATTTTGAATTGTTTGGTTCATAATTTGTTAGAGTTGGTTGGTTCGGAGGCTTGTTTGAAAGGCAAAGCCATTGTCGAGCTTTGAGTTGGTCTTTGGAGTGAGGTAAGTGTCGTGGTTAACCTTGACTTGAGGAATTATGACTTGTTTGTCTATTTTCTACATGTTTAATTGTTAGGTACAACGTATACATGAGTTAACGAGTACTTATGCGTTGTTGTTGGGTCAAAGCATGCAGGCGCGACTTGTTTCTCATAATTTATTTATTGCTTTGATCATGATATCCATGCTTAGAGTAATAAATTACTAAATTGATCGTTCTTTCTGCATTTATGAGCTATTTGTGATAATTGAATATTGTTTTCGAAGTTGAGGTTGGTATTGTGGAACCATTGTTGACGTAAGGCATGTTCTTGCTTATTCTATCTCCCTTTTTGTTATATGATCATTGCTACATGGTAAGGGTGAGTGTTAATGCATGAAGGGTGATATCGTACCATGTGTGAGTGTTAATGCACGAAGGGTGATGTCATGTTATATTTGTGAGTTAATGCATGATGGGTGATGTTGTGCCGTATCTATTGTTTCATGACTAAACTGAGAGTAAAGCATGACAGGTGATACTATGAGCCATTATTAATCTTCTATGGTGAGGTTGAGAATAGAAGTACGAAGGGTGATGCCGTGCAGTTATATTTATTATGTTTGTTCATCTTGTTGATTAATGGTTTATTGACCGTTTCTTATTATTATTTCTTGTTGTTGCTACCGTATCTTGCTCCATTTTTTGCATGTCCCCTCCGAATAGTACTTTTTAATTTTTTATTTGTTGTTATGTTGCTCGTATATTTATGTTCGTACATGTTTATTTACATGAGTGTCTTGTCATAGCCTCCTCACTACCTTGTCGAGGTTAGGCTTGACACTTACGGAGCACATTTGGTCGGTTGTACTCATACTACACTCTACACTTCTTGTGCAGATTTTGGTACTGGTCCAAGTTGTTTGTAAGGCGTATTAGCTCGGATTGGCATTTGGAGACTCAAGGTAGATCAGCTGCCGTGCACAGACCTTTAGGTCCCCTTCCATTTCCTTTATTTACTGTTCTTTTCATTCAACACAGTTGTATTTATTTTACACCCTATTTGTAGAGATTCTAGAAGCTCGTGAACTTGTGACTCCAAATACGGTTTGTACTAAATATCATATTTTTATGCTATTTCGTACCTCATTTTAGCTTTACTTCTATTTAATTGGTTAAATTGTTCAAAGTGGTTAAAATTGGCTTAAAGATCCTCTAACTTTGGCTTTCCTGGCAAGTGAAATGTTAGATGCCATCACGGTCTTGAAGATGGGAATTCCACGTCGTGTGAAGTTGGTATCAGAGCACTAGGCTGCCTAGGTCTCACAAGTCACGAGCAAGCTTAGTCGAGTCTGGAGAATCGGTACGGAGACATTTGTACTTATATTCCAGAGGCTATGAAGTTTAGGAACAATTTCACTTCTGTTCTTCTCTGCCGTGTGATTTTGTTATCATTAGTGATTGAACTCCTCTGCAGAACTCAGCCTAGAACTCGATCAACAACACTAGTAGTGGAGCCTTTGGTGGATTTTAATGAGGAGGTTCCGGCTCAGACGGTACCTGTTTGACCAGCTCAGGTCCTAGAGGAGTTCGTCTCCACCCTAGTGCTTAAGAACACTCTAGTCCGTTTGGTGGTCCTTATGGAGAGCGTGGCCTAGGCCGGTATTTCCTATGGCACCACCCGTCTCTCAGGCTGGGGGAGGAGCACAGACTCCCACTACTCACACTCTGGAGGAGATGGCTCCCTAGTATCTGACACCAGTTGCCCCATTAGTTGGGGTAGTTCAGCCGGTTGTTGCGGCACATACCAGTGATAGGTCTTCCCTGTCTTCTAAGGGATTATTGAGATTGGACAAGTTTACTAAGCTCTTTCCAATTCACTTCAGTAGTGCACCTTTTGAGGATCCATAGGACTCTCTTGACAGCTTCCATGAGGTGTTGCCGAACATGGGTATAGTTGACACCAATGGGGTCGATTTTGCTATATTTTAGAGGAAACGTTCTGCCAAGATGTTCAGGCTTTGCCCAATCAGTTCGTGAGCTTGGATGTTTCAGAGCCCAGTCGTATTCTAGCTTGTACAGTCGCTCAGTCTTCCTTGTTTGAGCGTATGAGGGAGCGGCAACATGATGTCCCTTATTTGATTGTCCTTAAGGACATAGTGCAACACGGTGATGCCAAGCAAGTTATTATTGGAGATGATGGAGTTTTGAGGATGCAGGTTCACATTTGTGTGCCTAATGTAAATAGGCTTCATGAGTTGATTCTTGAGGAGGCTCAAAGTTCACGGTATTCTATTCATCGGGGTGCCACCAAGATGTATCAGGACTTGCGGCAGCATTACTGGTGGAGAAGTATGAAGAAGGATATAGTTGCATATGTGGCTCGGTGTCTAAATTGTTAGCAAGTAAAGTGTAAGCATCAGAGACTCGGTGGTTTGCTTCAAAAGTAATAGATTCCTGAGTGGAAGCGGGAGCGTATCACTATGGCTTTTATTGTTGGACTCCCACGAACTTAGAGGAAGTTCGATGCGGTATGGGATATTGCGGACAAGCAAAGCAAGTCATTGAATTTCATTCTTGTGGTAGTTACCTATTCTTTAGAGCGGTTAGCTGAGATCTACATCCGCGAGATTGTCTGTCTTCATGGTTTGCCTATGCCTATCATTTCTGATCGAGGTACGCAGTGCACCTCGCACTTTGGAGAGCAGTACAACGGTAGTTGGGCATGCAGGTTGAGTTGAGCACAAAATTTCATCCTCATACGGACGAACAGTATGAGCGCATTATTCAGATATTAGAGGATATGCTCTGCACTTGTATTATAGATTTTGGGGGTTCGTGGGATCAATTTACGGCACTTTTGGAGTTTGCCTACAATAACAACTACCAGTCGAGCATTCATATGGCCCCCTATGAGGCATGATACGGGAGCCAGTGTCGTTCGCTAGTTCGATTGTTCAAAAGGGGCGGCTCGGTTGTTGGGTACAGATTTGGTACTTGATACCTTGGATAAGGCCATGATTATTCAGGATCCACTTCGCATAGCTCAGTCCTGGCAGAAGAGTTATGTCGACCGGCGAGTTTGTGATGTTGCATTCATGGTCAGACAAAGAGTATTGCTTCAGATTTCACCCATGGAGGGTGTGATAAGGTTCAGAAAGATGGCTAACAAGATTGCATTGCCACCTAGTTTATCAACAATCCATCCAGTGTTCTATGTGTCTATGCTGCGGAAGTGTCACGGTGATCCGTCCCATGTGTTAGATTTCAGCTCAATACAATTAGACAAGGATATAACTTATGAGGAGGATCCGGTGGCTATTCTAGCCCGGCACGTTTGACAATTGAGTTCTATGAGTTATCCTTCAGTTCGAGTGTAGCAGAGAGGTCAGCCCATCGAGGCACCTACATGGGAGTCTGAGTCGTGCATGTAGAGTAGATACCCACACCTATTCACCAGACCAAGTACTTTTCTATGTCCGTTTGAGGATGAACAGTTGTTTTAGAGGTGGAAAATGTGATTACTAGATAGGTCATCTAGAATTTAAACCTTAATTTCGTGTTTCATAATCTCAAATATCTCATTTTAGCCTTCCTCGCTTTGCGTGCACAACCCGAGTATTTTCCCAAAAGGCTTTTATTCTAAAAATTGATAAAACATAAAATTTCTCTTTAAAACTCATTTGGGTTGACTTCAGTTAACATTTTGAGCAAACAAATCTGGATCCATTTTTTGATAGTCTTGGTGGGTCCGTATCGTGATTTGGGACCTGGACGTATGCCCGTAATATAATTCAGAGGTCCCTAGCCCGACTTATCGCTTTTTGTCGAAATTTTGAAGTTACAGACTTAGTGAATCTAAAGGTTTGACCAATGTTTGACTTTGTTGATATCAGGTCCGTATTTTGGTTCTGCAACCCGGTGTAGGTTAATTATTATAATTATGACTTGTCTGTCAAATTTGGTCAGAGACGGAGTTGGTTTGACGTGATTCGGACGTCCGGTTGTTATAATAGCAATTCTAAAGTTTCTTGAAAATTTCATTTGAATTGGTGTCTGATTCATCGTTCTAGGCGTTATTTTGGCGATTTTATCGCGCGAGCAAGTCTGTATGTTGTTTCTGGACTTGTGTGCATGTTTGGTTTTGAGCCCCAAGGGATCACATGAGTTTCGATAGGCTACAAAGTTAGTGGACTTAGGAAAATAGCTAGTGTATCTGGTTTTGGTGCTGGTCTCTGATCTAGCAATTACGAGGTCAGTGTTCGCAATTGCGAACATTTTAATCCCTGTAAGGTTTGCATTTGTGAAGAATGCCTGGGTCAGCAAGGGATCGCAATTGCAATCAAAAGGTCGCATTTGCGAGTAACAAACGTTCGCATTTGCGAACATTTCATCGCAAATGTGATGAAAGCAGAGGTGTGAAGGTTTCATAATTGCGAGGTATTTTTCGCATTTGCAGGGGTTCTCAATTGCGAACCTTGGGTCGCAATTGCGACATCTGCAACTGATAAAAATCTGAGTTAGACGGGATTTTCTCTCATTCTTTAAATTTTCAAACCTAGAAACCCTAGAGGCGATTTTTCCAAGATCCTTTCAATCCCAATTCGTTGGTATGTGATTCTAACCTATCTTCTTTCAATCTTCCATTACATTTTATAAGATTTCAACCTAAAACCTAGAATTTTCATGGTGAAAATTTGGGGCTTGAGTAGAATTATGAATTCTTTTAAAATTGGAATTTAGACCTCAAATTAATGTTGGATTCCGAAAAAAAAATTACATAACTGGACTCGGTGTGAATGGGCAATCGAATTTTGGTCCGAATTTCTTGTTTGGACCAAGCGGGCCCGGGAGTTGACTTTTGTTGACGTTTTTAATAATTAACTAAATTGAACATTTTTCATTCGTGAGTAGTTCCTAAGGCTTATTTTGAACCATTTGGTTCATAATTTGCTAGATTTCTTTGGTTCAGAGGCTTGTTCGAAAGGCAAAGTCATGGTTGAGCTTTGAGTTGGTCGTTGGAGCGAGGTAATTGTCGTGGTTAAACTTGGCTTGAGGGATTAGGACTTGTTTTTCTATTTGCTACATGTTTAATTGTTGGGTACAACATATATGTGAGGTGACGATTACTTATGCGTTATTGTTGGGTCAAAGCATGCGGGTGGGACTTGTTTCTCGTAATTTATTTCTTTCTTTGATCATGATATCCATGCTTAGACTAGTTAATAACTAAATTGATCGTTCTTTCTGTATTTATGAGTTATCTGTGATAATGAATATTGTTTCTGAAGTTGAGGTTGGTATTGTGGAACCATTGTTGATGTAAGGCATGTTCTTGCTTTTTATCTCCCTTTTTGTTATATGATCATTGTTGCATGCTAAGGGAGAGTGTTAATTCACGAAGGGTGATGTCGTGCCATATGTGAGTGTTAATGCACGAAGGTTGATGTCGTGCCATAATTGAGTGTTAATGCACGAAGGGTGATGTCGTTCCATATTTGTGAGTTAATGCATGAAGGGTGATGTCGTGCCATATTTATTGTTTCATGGTGAAATTGATAGTAAAGCACGAAGGGTGATGCCATGCCATTATTACTGTTCCATTGCGAGGTTGAGAGTAAATGAACGTAGGGTGGTGCCGTGCAGTTGTAACGACCCGGCCGGTCGTTAAGTAGAACATGCATTATTTTCTCTATTTCTGCCTTGTTGTAGATTAATTAGACTGTTCATGATGAGTTAGAATTGGTTGGCTCGGGTTTGGAGTGGTTATAGAAGGAATTGAGTCACTTAGTCTCTAAAAGTAGCCTTAGAGTTGGAAAAGTCAACCTGGAGTTGACTTATTGGTAAATGACCTCGGAATGCAGATTGGATAGCTCAGATAACTTCGTTAGGTGATTTGGGACTTAGGAGCGTGTACATAATGTTCTTGTGATGTCTGATGTAGAATTAGGCTTGAATTGGCGAAAGTTAGTTTTGGCGATTTCCAGTCGGCAGTGGAAAATAGGCTATCGGGGTCGGAATGGAATTCTGACAGTTGGAACAGGTTCGTAATGTCATTTTGGATGTGTCTGCAAATTTTCAGGCCAATTGCAGTTGTTTTGGGTAGTTCGGCATCGTTGGTGGAATTAAGAAATTTCAATGTTCATAGGCTTGAACTCGATGAGTTTTTGGAGTTTTGACGTTGTTTTTGGTGTTTCGAAGGCTCGGATAAGTTTGAATGGTCATACATGATGCATTGGTATGTTTGGTTGGGGTCCCGAGGGGCTCAGGATGGTTTTGGGTGGTTAAAGGGAAGTTTGGAGTGACTTTGGTGATTCTGCAGGTTGTTGATGCTGGTGCTTTCGCACATGCGGAAAGGGAGCCGCATGTGCGGTTCCATAGGAGCGGATTGGGCTCCGCAGGTGCGAGATTTGGCTGAGTTGATGAGTTTTCGCAGGTGCGAGGAATTTGTCGCATCTGGGAGGTCGTAGGCGCAGAAGATGGATTGCAGGTGCGGACTTGGGAGGTTCCACGGGAGATCGCAGGTGAGGAAGGAGGATTGCACCTGCGAAGCCGCATATGCGTGTAAGTGGTCGCAGGTGCGAGATCCCTGAACAGAAAGTATAAAAACCAGCCTTCGCGAATTTTAGCCATCTCTCTCAATATTTCATCCAGGTTTGAAGCTTTTGAAGGGTTTTTGAAGAGGGAATTCGATAGTGCTTCATGGATGTAACTCTAAGATCGTTAATGCATGATTAAAGGTTGGATTAGTGATGGGAAATTTGGGAAAAATCAGTAAAAATGGGTAGTTAGGGCTTGGGATTAAGAGGCTTTGAAATGGGGATTTGAGGGGTCATTTGGACTCCGATTTTTGTGTTCTTGGTATGTATGGACTCGTGGGAGGACGAGGTTTCTTGTGGTGTAAATTTTATCGAGTTTCGAGATGTGGGACCGGGGGACCGGGTTTGATCAATTCGGGATTTTGAGTATTTTTGATAGATTTCGATTGGGATTCATTCTTTAGCATATTATAATGATATACATATGATTGTTGGTAGATTTGGATAACTCGGAGGCCGAATTTCGTGGCAGGGACATTGCGGAGTAGTGTTTTATCCGGTTTTTAGGTAAGTAACGTCTTAAACCTTGGAATTGAGGGTTCGAAACCCCAAGTTACCTGATATTTGTTGTTAACTAAGGTAACGCACTTGCCAAGTGACGGGCATGTGGGCGTATACGGATTGTTGTTGCCTGGCTAATCCCATGGCATTGTCTAATGGTTGATTCACACTGATACTTGTACTGCGAAGGTGGAGATTTCCTTGAACATATTATAAATCATGATAAGTGTAATTTCTAAGGCTTCATGCCAATGTGTTTAGACTGAAACGGTCAATTATTGTTGTCTCTATCTGTAGTTATCTACTATCATGCACTCAGTCTTGTTGTAGCATACATCTTAATGCCTCAGTCTCAGCATTTGTTAGTTATATTGCATTATCATTGTTTGGGCTGAATTATACATATTTGAGAGCATTGTGAGTGAGACTTGAAAGTATTGACTGAGTGAGGCCTAGAGCCGAATTTTTGAGACAGTTATGAGATCGGACTGCACACTGCAGCGATCCTTAAATCATACCTTCGTTGGTTTGATATAACGTTGTTTCGAAGTTTTCTGAAAGAAGTTATATTCCGTTTTAATCGAATTTGATTTGAGATAGTTGATTTGGCTTAAATTCTCGAAATTGGAAGCATGCATATTTCCTTATGTTGACAAATTCTGAAAATTTGAACCATAATTGTGTAGATCGTCACTATCTTTCAGTTCTTTATTGAGCATTGTTACTTACAGAGTTGGTTGGACTCATGCTACACACATCACTTCGTGTGCAGATCCAGGTGTTCCCGGATACGATTGGTGTTGATACCTTGTGCAGCTGATCTTTGGAGACTTCGAGGTAGTTGCCCGGCATTCACATCCCTTGTTTTCTCCTTCTCTATCTTTTCTTTTCATTGTTTCTAGCTTCGAACTATATTGGACAGTGTATTCCAGACTTTTGACACTTATATTCTCATATTCTTTGTGACACCTTGATTTGGGAGTTTTTCCATGTTGCGTTTGGATCTTTTATCTTTCTTATGAGAAATTGATATTTAAATTGTAGTAAGAATCAATTTTGTTAAAAGTGTCTGAGTTATTCGTAAATGTTGGCTTGCCTAGTACCACGATAGGCGCCATCACAACAGATTAGGACAGTGGGTCGACAAGTTTGGTATTAGAGCCTAGGTTACACAGGTCTCACGAGTCATAAACTTGTTTAGTATAGTCTTTTTCGGATTGGTACGAAGACGTCTATACTTATCTTCGAGAGGCTGTTGAACCCTTAGGAAATTTCACATTCTTGGATTCTTGTCGTGCGGATTTGTTGATTCCGGTAACTAAACTTCTGTTATTTTATTCTCTCACAAATGGTGAGGACACGTATTACTAGGCAGGATGGTCAACCACCAGTACCACCACTTAGGGCCGCGAGAGCTTGAGGTCGTGATAGAGGCCGCGGTAGGGGTAGGGGTAAAGCTCGTACAACAACTAGGGTAGCTCCTGCAGACCCTTCAGTCCTTCCAGCTCAGGAGCAGGTACCAGATACAGTTGAGCCAGTGGGGCCAGCTCAGGCACCTGTTATGCCCATTGTGATTCCAGGCCTTCAGGAGGTCTTAACTCAGATTCTGACTATGTGTACCAGCCTTGCTTAAGCGGTCTCTGTTCTGGCCGCAGCAGCAATTTCTCATGCTGGGTACTCAGACTCCCACCGCCCGTACACCAAAGTAGGTGATGTAGGGACTCCAAACACCTGGGCCACTACCAGCCCAGCCGGCTGCAGCTGCTCAGGCCCCAGTACTCCATGTTATGGCTGATGATGAGCAGAGGAGACTTAAGAGATTTGGGAGACTTGGACCTCCATCATTTAGCGGTGCTAAGTCAGAGGATGCTCAGGGCATTCTAGATAAGTGCTAGGGGATGCTTTGTACAACAGGTATTCTCGAGACCAGTGGGATTTCTTTCACTAATTTCTAGTTTTCTAGACTTCTCTCAGATGGTGGGAGGCTTATGAGAGGCGTAGGTCAATCAGTGCAGTACCACTTACATGGCAGAAGTTCTCTGTTCTCTTTTTGGAGAATTTTAAACAGCAGTCTCGTAGGGAGGAGATGCATAGACAATCTGAGCAGCTTTGGTAGGATGACATGTTTGTGACCCAGAATGAGATGGTTGGTTCCCATTAATAGGGAGAGGATTTAGAGGTTCATCGATGGCCTCACATATCAGTTGTGGTCACTTATGAAACGTGAGAGGGTATTTGGTGGTACTTTTGATGAGGTAGTCGACATTGCTCGACATATAGTGATGGTCCGCAGTCAGGAGCGAGGTGAGAAGGAGGCCAAGAGGCCTCATGGACAGGGTGGTTTCAGTGGTGTCCTTTTTAGGGGTCAGCTCCTCAACGGCAGTGGTCGTCTCTATAGGCATGCTTAGACGACTCGTCCAGTTCACCGTGGTGCATCATCCGACCATGTTTCTTACAGTTCTCATCAGGGCCAGTCATCTCTCAATGCCCTTCCAACTCAGAGTTTGTTTCCGTGCTCCATCGGTTCAGGGATCATCTATGCTAGGTCCTTCTATCGGTTATCATAGTGTTCGGGTCTCCCTCCAGTACCCACCACCATTGCCAGCACCGGGGAATTGCTATGATTGTAAAGAGTTTGGTCATATCAGGAGATATTGTCTCCACCTTACGGGAGGTCCGACTAAGAAGAGGAGTCAGACTACATCTTCAGCACCAGTTACTTCACCACCCACACAACCAGCTTGGGGTGGGGCCAGTCAGCTAAAGGCCGCCCTAGAGGGGGAGGCTAATCGAGTGGAGGTCAGGCCAGATTCTATGCAATTCCAACCATACCAGATGTTGTTCCTTTAGATGCAGTGATCACAAGTATTGTCTCAATTTTCCACAGGGATTCCTCTGTATTATTTGACTCGGGCTCCATTTATTTGTATGTCTCATCATATTTTTCTCATTATCTGGATATGCCCCGTGAGTCTTTAGTTTTATCTGTTCATGTATCTACGCTCGTGGGTGATACTATTGTTGTGGGTCATGTATATAGGTCGTGTGTGGTGACTATTGGGGGATTGGAGATCGGAGTTGATCTTTTTTTACTTAGTAGTGTGGACTTTGACGTGATTTTGGGTATGGATTATGTCATATTGTTCTAGATTGTCACGCTAAGACTGTGACAATGGAAATGCTGGGATTTCCAAGGATTGAGTGAAGAGGTTCTCTAGACTATGTTCCCAGTAGAGTTATTTCATATTTGAAGGCCCAGTGGATGGTTGGAAAGGGTTGTTTATCTTATTTAGCCTTTATGAGTGATGTTAGTGTTGATACTCCCACTATTTATTTTGTTCTAGTGGTGCGGGAGTTTTCGGATGTCTTTCCTATAGACTTGTTAAGCACGCCGCCCGACAGGGATATTGACTTCAATATTGACTTGGTGTCCAGAACTCAACTCATTTCTATCCCATCGTATCGTATGGCACCAGCTTAGTTGAAGGAATTGAAGGAGCAGTTTCAGGAACTCCTTGATAAGGTGTTTATTCAGCCTAGCGTGTCATCTTGGGGTTGCACCAGTTATGTTTGTGAAGAAGAAGGATGGTACTATGAGAATGTGCATTGATTATAGACAGTTCAACAATGTCAAAATGAATAACAAGTATCCTTTATCGCGTATTGATGATCTGTTTGACCAACTTAGGAGAGAGGGTATTTACTAAGATTTATTTGAGGACTGGGTATCACCAGTTGAAGATTCGGGACTTGGATATTCTAAAGACAACATTCAGGATCTGTTATGGTCATTATGAGTTCCCTATGATGCCTTTTGGGCTGACAAATGCCCCAACAACATTCATACATATAATGAACAGTGTGTTTCAGCTTTATATCGACTCATTTATTATAGTGTTCATTGATGATATCATGGTGTACTCTCGTAGCCAGGAGGAGCATGCCCAACATTTGAGGATTGTGTTGTAGCGGTTGAGGGATGAGAAGCTTTATTCCAAGCTCTCTAAGTGTGAGTTTTTGATCGGTTCAGCGGCATTATATGGGCACGTGGTGTCGAGTGAGGGTATTCAGGTGGATTCGATGAAGATAAAGGCGGTTTAGAGTTGGCCAAGATCGTCCTCCGCTATAGAGATTCAGAGCTTTCTCGGCTTGGTTAGTTATTACTGTCACTTCATTCAGGGTTTCCCATCTATTGCATCTCCCTTGACCAAATTGACCCAAAAGGGTGCTCTTTTCAGGTGGTCGGATGAGTGCGAGGAGAGCTTTCAGAATCTTAAGACTGCCTTGACCACAACTCCAGTTCTAGTTTTGCCATCAACTTCAGGCTCTTATATAGTCTATTCTGATGTTTCTCGGATCAGTATTGGGTGTGTGTTGATGCAGGATGGTAGAGTGATTGCCTATGCTTCGCCCGAGTTGAAGCCTTATGAGATGAACTACCATGTTCATGATTTGGAGTTAGCTGTCATCGTTCATGCATTGAATATTTGGAGGCATTATATCTACGGTGTGTCTTGTGAGGTGTTTACGAATCATCGGAGTCTCCAACACTTGTTCAAACAAAAGGATCTAATTTAAGACAACGAAGATGGTTGGAGCTGCTAAAGGACTATGATATCACCATTTTGTATCATCCCGGGAAGGCCAATGTGGTGGTCCAGGCCTTGAGTAGAAAGGCAGTGAGTATGGGTAGTCTTGCATTCATATCCATTAGTGAGAGACCTCTTGCAGCCGATGTTTAGGCTTTGGCCAACCAGTTCGTGAGATTAGATATTTTGGAGCTAGTCGGGTCCTTGATCATATGGTTTCTCGGTATTCCTTAAATGATCGCATCAGAGAGCATCAATATGATGATCCCCATTTGCTTGTCTTTAAGGACACGGTTTAGCATGGTGACGCCAGAGATGTGACTATTGGCGATGATGGGGTATTGAGGATGCAGGGTCAGATTTGTTTTCTCAATATGGATGGGCTACATGAGTTTTTTCTCGAGGAGGCCCACAGTTCACGGTATTCCATTCATCCGGGTGCTGCGAAGATGCATCAGGACTTGAGGCAGCTCTATTGGTGGAGGAGAATAAGGAAGGATATAATGGGGTTTGTAGCTTGGTTATTTAACTGTCAGCGGGTGAAGTATGAGCATCAAAATCCGGGTGGATTGCTTAAGAGGTTAGAGATTCTATAGTGGAAGTGGGAGCAGATCACCATGTATTTTGTAGTTGGGCTCCCACGGCCTTCGAGGAAGTTTAATGCTATTTGGGTGATTGTGGATTGGCTGACCAAGTCCGCGCACTTCATTCCAGTAGGATATTAATTTGCATCAACGGAGATGGTTGGAGCTTCTTAATGACTATGATATCACTGTTTTGTACTATCCCGGGAAGGCTAATGTGGTGGTCGATGCCTTGAGTCACCGAGCGGAGAGTTTGGGGAGCTTAGTGCATCTTCCAGCGTCAGAGATACCTTTGGCATTTGATGTTCAGGCCTTAGCTAGCCATCTTTTCAGATTGGATATTTCAGAGCCAAGTCGGGTATTGGATTGTGTGGTCTCTAGGTCTTCCCTTTATGACTATATCAGGGAGCGTCACTATGATGACCGCCATCTGCTTGTTCTTCAGGACAGGTTTCAGCGAGGTGTTGCTAGAGATGTGACTATTGGTGATAATGACGTGTTGAGGATGCAGGGCCGGATATGTGTGTCCAATGTGGATGTGCTTTGAGAGTTGATTCTTGAGGAGGCCCACAACTCGCGATATTCTATCTATCCGAGTGTCGCGAAGATGTACCAGTATTTAAGATAGCACTATTGGTGGAGGCTGAAGAAGAAGGATATAGTTGGGTTTGTGGAACAGTGTCTCAATTTTCAGCAGGTTAAGTATGAGCACCAGAGACCGGGTTGCTTGCTTAAGAGGTTAGAGATCCCCGAGTGATAGTGGGAGCGGATCACAATGGATTTCGTTGTTGGGCTCCCAAAGACTTCGAGGAAGTTCGATGCTATTTGGGTGATTGTGGATCGACTGACCAAGTCCGTGCACTTCATTCCATTTTCCATCATTTTAGACTGGGAATGCAGTTTACATCACATTTCTGGAGAATAGTACAGCGAGAGTTGGGCACCCAGGTTGAGTTGAGCACAACACTTCACCCTCAGACGGACGGACAGTCCGAGCGCACTATTCAGATATTGGAGGACATGTTACCCGCTTGTGTCATTGATTTTGGGGTTCTTGCGATCAGTTTCGCCCACTCGCGGAATTTGCCTACAACAACAACTACCACTTGAGCATTCAGATGGATATGTATGAGGCTTTGCATGGGAGATAGTGCAGATCTCCGATGTGTTGATTTTAGCTGGGGGGAAGCTAGGCTATTTGGTACTGACTTGGTCCAGGATGTATTGTACAAGGTTAAATTAATTCAGGAGGAGCTTCACATGGCGTAGTCCAAACAAAAGATTTATGCGGACAGGAAGGTCCGTGATGTTTCTTACATGGTTGGGGAGAAGGTTCTGGTGAAGGTTTCACCCATGAAGGGTGTTATGAGGTTCAGAAATAAAGGGAAGTTGAGCCCTCGGTACATTGGGTCGTTAGAGGTGCTTCGGAGGATTGGGGAGGTGGCTTACGAGCTTACTTGCCACGTAGCTTGTCGGGTGTGAACCCAGTGTTTCATGTTTGTATGTTCCAAAAGTGTGTTGGTAATCCGTCTCATGTTCTTGATTTCAGCATTGTTCAGTTGTATGGTGATTTGACTTATAATGAGGAGCTGGTGAATATTTTGGATTGGCAGGTTCGGAAGTTGAGATCATAGGATATAGCCTCAATGAAGGTGTACCGGAGAGGTCAGCCAATTGAGGAGGCTACTTGGGATACCGAGTGGGAGATGTGGAGAAGATATCCACACTTATTTGGGACTCCAGGAATGCTTCTAGACCCCTTCGAGGACGAACATTTGTTTAAGAGGGGGAGGGTGTAACGACCCGACCGGTAGTTTTGAGAGTTTTAGCCCCGTTCACCATTTTCTGCTCATTTTGTACTTTATTGATGTTTTATGACTAACATGGGTAGTTGGTTCAGGTCTGGAAAGATTTCGGAATGAATTGAGACACTTAGTCTCAAAATGGGAAGCTTAAGTTGGAAAAGTTGACCGGATGTTGACTTATGAATAAACGACCCCGGATTTGAATTTTGACGATTCCGTTAGCTCCGCTGGGTGATTTTGTACTTAAGAGTGTGTCTGGATTGTGATTTTGAGGTCCGTGGTCTAATTAGGTTTGAAATGGAGAAAGTTGGATTTTTTGGGAAATTTGACCGGGAGTGGACTTTTTGATATCGGGGTCAAATTTGGATTTTGGGAGTTGGAGTAGGTTTGTGGTGTCATTTGTGACTTGTGTAATATATTTGGGGTCTATCGGACGTGATTTGATAGGTTTTGGTGTCGGTTGTAGAAATTAGAAATTTCAAAGCTTATTAGGCTTGAATCTATGTGTGATCCTTGTTTTGGATGTTGTTTGAGGCGGTTTGCGGGTTCGACTAAGTTCGTATGATGTTATGGGACTTGATGGTATGTTTGGTTGAGGTCCCGGGAGGCTCGGGTGAGTTTCAGATGGGTGACGGAGCATTTTTGGACTTGGCTTGATTGTTGAAGACTTATGGTGTGATTTTTCTGATTTCCTCTTATGCTTTTGCGAGGAGGGTCTCGTGTTTGCAAAGTGTACTTGGAGGCCGATGAGAAATTACTATTCGTGTTTGCGAAGAGGGGCCCGTGTTCGCGCATGTTTGGACAATTGATGCATCGCGAGCATGAGAGGGGAGATGCATTCTCGAAGAAGAGAGGAAGCAGTTGAGGACCCCGTGCAATTGTTCTATGCGTTCACGTAGGGGTTGTCGCGTTCGCGAAGTGAGGAGTCAGCAATGTTTCGCTTTCGCAAAGGGTTAATTTTAGGGGCAATTAGATTGTTCCACTCAAATGCGACCTTAACCATGCGTTTGCGATGAAGGGATCACTAGGCAAAATTAAAAGATTCAAAATGAGGGTTTTGAGCGCATAACACAAAATTGAATTGGGAGCTAGGTAGAAGGCGATTTTGGAGATATTCTCGCATGTGTGTTTGGGGTAAGTGATTCCTACCTAAATTTGGTCAATTTCCGTGATTATGCCTTTGCTTCCATCATTTAATTTGTGATTTGGGGTGGAAAATTAGGAAAAAATGAAGAACAATTCTTAGGCTAGATTTTTGAGATTTTGTATGGGATTTTGATATCGGATTGGAGTAAATTTGGTATGGTTTGACTCGTGGTTGAATGGGCTTTCAGATTTTTTGATTTTTTTGGATTTCGAGACGTGGACCCGGGGGCCGATTTTGAGCCGATTTCGGAAATTTTATTAAAACTTCATATTTTGCTTATGGAATTGATTCCTTAGCACGTGTTGATTGTATTGTTTTATTTGTGGCTAGATTTTGAGACATTTGCAGGCTGATTTGCGAGGCAAAGGCGTATTGGAGTAGGGATTTTGCTCTGATTGAGATAAGTAACATTTCTAAATTTGGCTATAAGGGTATGAAACCCCAGATTATAGGTTATGTGATTTGATTTGAGGTGACGCACATGCTAGGTGACGAGCGTGTGTGCATGCACCGTTGGAATTGAGACTTGGTCCATTCCATGGAAATCTTGAACTCCAATAACTTGTTTCTAGCTCTATATTCTCCATGTGGTATAGAAATTTAATTGCAATTCATGCTAGAAATCATGTTTAAGATATGTGATGATACTGTTGGAACCCACAGAGGCCGCGTACATGTTGAATTATCTGTTATTTGTTGTTTGCACTCAGTCTCAGATTCTTCTTGTATATCATACCTCAGTCTCTATTATCCTTAGTTGATACATCATGTTATTGTTGTTTGGGATGATGTTTATGACTTTTGAGAGCCCGAGAGACTGGATAGGTTAGTGACTGAGTTGGGGCCTAAGTGTCGAGCTGTGAGCGATATGTATATATGTGGATTGGGCTGCATGCCTAGCCTCAGGGTTGTATATATGTGGATCGAGTTGTACGCTGCAATGAGCCTCAGGGTTGTATATATGTGGATTGGGTTGCACGCCGCAACACGCCTCATGATCGTATTTATGTGGATACGGTTGCACGCCGCAACGAGTCTTAGAGCTATATATGTGTGGATCGGGTTGTGCGTCGCGACGAGCCTTACGACTATTGATATATTGATGGGATCGGGCGCCGCAACGATATAGCGCTTGGGCTGAAGGCGCCCCTCCGGAGTCAGTACACCCCCAGTGAACGCTGACACCTATTGAGCACGAGTGTCCAGTGCCGAGTGTTGAGTGTCGAGTGTTGAGTGTCGAGTGCTGAGATATTTAGAAAGGTTTAGTGACTGTTGCTCTGAGATGATGCTCTTGATGTCATTATTATTGCACTTAACTGCCATATCTCATTGTTTGGAAGTTTTCTAAAAGATGTTATATTCTGTTTTTTTCGACTTTGATATGAGTTAGCTGATTTGGCCTAATTTGTTTAAATTGGAAGCACGCCTATTTTCTTATGTTGAAAATATCTAAAAATTTGAACTTTAATTATGTAGCGCGTCATTATCTTTCAGTTCTTTATTTAGTATTGTTACTTACTGAGTTGGTTGTACTAATGATACACCCTGCACTTCGTGTGCAGATCCTGGTGTTCCCGGATACAATAGGTGTTGATACCTCGTGCAACTGATCTTTGGAGACTTCGAGGTAGTTGCCTGGCATTTGCAGTCCTTGTTTTCTCCTTCTCTATCTTTTCCTTTCATTGTTTCTAGTTTCGAAACTATGTTGGACAATGTATTCCAGACTTGTAACACTTAGATGCTCATGTACTCTGTGACACCTTGATTTGGGAGTTCTTCTCCGTTGTGTTTGGATCTTTTATCTTGTTTATGAGAAATTGATATTTAAACTGCATTAAGAATCCATTTTGTTAAAAATGTTAGAGTTATTAGTAAATGTCGGCTTGCCTTGTACCACGATAGGCGTCATCACGACAAGTTAGGATTGTGAGTTGTGACAAGAACAGATCACCCATACTATACAAGAGTGAATGTTCTTGCAGCATATCTGCAAAACAAATGTCGTAGGAATGCCTAGTAGTGTTGGCTCAAATCATGTATCTATACTAAAAAATTATTTGATGTATAAATAATTTATACTAGAAATCTATGATTTTAGTTGACTTCGTCATGGTTTAGTAGAAAATCTAAGTTAGGATTTAAGATAAAGCTTGAAAATGAGATGGATAGCTAGGATTTTTGTTTTTAATAAGAAGTTGTATAGAGTATCCTAGCTTGGTTTTAGTTAAAGCTAATTCCATTGGATTCAAGTCAAGTAGTAGAATTATATATTTAAGGTGAGTCGCCACAAAAAATTGATTTAGGGGGCGGATTAACCGTTCAACTATGGATTGACATTGCATTAAAATGTGTTGATAATTTAATGTAACTGTGCCTATGGTATGGCTTGCAGCCAGCAGGTCCTTCTCTAAAATTAGTAACTAATAACTTTAGTGACAAATATATATATATATATATACTCTTTCCTTTAGATTTTAATTCCTTTAGACAATTACAAATACTGTACGAGCAAGTTATTCCTTCTCAATTGTAAATATTTCCTTTAGACTTTAATTCGTTTAGATTTTCTAGTATTCAATTTTATTTCCTAATAAACTGCATATCAAAATTAAACAAATGTGTATAACTGTCACAGTCCAATTTAGGATCATGAACGACACTTAGGAGCAAGTACTCCCAAGAAAGCCTTATTGGTATATTACAGAAAAATGGACAGAGTTTTCTCTGTTTTCGAACTATCCAAAAAAATTTCTATCTCAAATTCAACAACCAACTATCGTAATATCACCCAACCAATTGTGCATGATCCGATAGGTCATCTAGATTTTTACACCTTAATTCTGTGTTTTGAAGCCTCCAATAGCTTCTTTAAGCTTTTTTGCGTGCGCATTCCGGGTATTTTGTCGGAAGGCTTTTATGTTAAAAATTGATAAAATATGAAATTTTACCTTAAAATCCATTTGAGTTGATTCCGTCAACGTTTAGATCAAATGGACTTAGATCATATTTCGAACGTCCCAGTGGATCCGTATCGTGATTTAGGACTTGGGCGTGTGCCCGGAATCAAATTCGGAAGTCCCTAGCTCGAGTTATCGCTTTTTGTCGAAAATTTGAACTTTAGAGGTTTAATGAATTTAGAGATTTGACCAATATTTGACTTTGTTGATACCGGGTCCCTATTTTGATTTCGGAAATCAGTATAGGTCCATTTTTATATTTATGACGTGTCCGCAAAATTTAGTGAGAAACATAGTTCGTTTGGCGTGATTCGGACATCCGGTTGTTAAAATAGAAACTCTAAAGTTTCATTGAAAATTTCATTTGAATTGGTGTCAGATTCGTAGTTATAGGTATTATTTTAGTATTTTGATCGCGCGAGTGAATTCATATAATGTTTTTGGACTTATTTGCATATTTTGTTTGGAGCCCCGAGGGCTCGGGTAAGAATTGAATAGGCTACGGATGGTTTGAACTTAGACAATTTTTGATTTCTTGAGCTTCTGTTGCATCTGGTGTCATATGCTTCGCGATCACGAAGCCTTTCTCGCGATCGCTAAGAGGAGTTGGGACATACGAGGATTCTTCGTCGCGAACTAGATAGTTGGGTCGCGAACGTCGCAAACACGTAGGCTTGGAAACTAGGAAGGGGGATCATTGTTTTCTTCTAAGAAAACGCGAGGAATGGCTCGCCAACGCGAAGGCGGGAGGGAAGTAGCCTTCGCGAACGCGTGAGGTAACTCGCGAATTTGTAAGCCACTTGGGTTGCTGGACTTCGCGATCACGTCAAGCCCTTCACGAACGCGAAGAATGTCATGACCCAGATTTCCCTCCGCAAGGTTTCGCGACGGCGCCTAGTCTATACGACTAGGTAAGCCTAAGATGTGTGGAAATCAAAATGTAAAATTAAAAAAAAAAAAACAATAATAGAGGATGAAGCAAAAGCAATACTATTAAATTGTGCCGCTCGGCATTTACAGCTTTACTCTGCCCAAAACCCAGAATATCAACAACGTCACAAGCTGTACACTATAGCTCTATACAACAAAACTGGAAAGTATTTACGTCTAAGTACTATGACTATACTAGAATAAGGAAGGGGACTCGAAGGTTCTGCGGACGCGGCAGAAATACCTCACGGTCTCCAAACGTTGCTGCTGCTCCTAACCTCGGTACTGCGTACTTGTACCTGGATCTGCACATGGGGAAAACATGCGCAGAAGGGCGTGAGTACTCCACATTTGGTAC
>ML261461.1:0-15035 GCA_005239495.1 Nicotiana undulata | reverse complement strand
CATTCATCCGCATTTGCATTGAGTTGGGATCGTACGAGGGTGAGTTGAGAAACAATACAGAGTACTGGCAAGTGAACAATTGAGAATAAAGAATAGTCATTTCGGATAATGAGGAAGAGAACAAGTAATAAAACTATGAATAATTTACAAAAGGAGACTATGTGTGAGATCAATTACTGATTGTTGCTTACACGTTCTTATATTTGATGTACTATCTCACATGATTTATTGCTCAACATGTATTTCATTTCATTATGTACTGGACCTTAGTGAGTATGTATTCTACCTCTCGTCACTACTCTTTACGANGGTCGTCCGCTTGTTGATAGATACTGACCGCGGCGTCGCTCCACACGGTGAGCTGTCTTCTTGGCGTCATCCTGACAGCACTTCTGGAGCCTTCTAGTTTCCTTTTGCTCAGTCTTTTGTTCTAGACTGCGGCTTGTATATTTTGTATATGTATTTTTTACAGTTGTATCTATGTAGCCGCCCGTTGACACTGTGACACTAGTCCTGGCACACACTGGTTGTAGTTGTCGGGGTTGTATATGTATTGGGCCTAGCTGTTGTTCAGCTTGTTTCTACGGCCTTGCCCCATGTATTGATTGTATTCCGCACTTTCATTGATATTAGTGTTCGTTGGCTTGCCTGACCTCGCCGTTAGGCGCCATCACGAACTGGACCGGTTTTGGGTCGTGACAAATTATGAGTAATTATGGAACATAAAGAGTTAAATAAATAGGAAAATGATTTGATAAAAAATACGGAAAATTATGGAAAAATATCGATTACTGCAAAGAGTGATTCTGAAAGCTTATATGCAAGTTTGAAAATAATTTGAGGAAAAATTGGGTATCAACAGTACTCAGGCTTCTCCTAAGCCTGGTCCTTCGTGCGGGTATCTCACATTTAGTTCCAACTAATGGTTTGTTGTTGCATCCTTCCAATAGCTTTGCGTTCCATGCTCCTAAAAAATAAAAAATCGACACTACAAAAATAATATAATACAAAAATAATAATAAATAAATAAAAACAAAAGAAAGCAGTAAAGTTGGGTTGCCTCCCAACAAACGCTTGATTTAACTTCGCGGCACGACGTGAATCACTTTTTGCCTCCACCTCGAGCTTATGAATTGAACCCCAAGTTTTTATTCAAGCTTATGATTATGGTCATGGGGCGGTGGAACGAATCTAATTGGCCCAAGGAAATAATGTAGTATTTTGCACTCCTTGGCCTTTGTATAAGGTATGTAATCCTGACTTTCTCGCAAGAAGAATTCCAGAATATATGCACCTTATTCCTCATTCCTTGACTCTTCCATTGGTTCGGATGACTCTATTTCCATATCATCATCCAAACATAATGTGGAAAAATTCTTGGAGTGTGGACCAATGCGCTCAAACACATGAACTTTAGGACTTTCAACATCCTTAACATAAATTATACTAGAGTCAACAAAATTTATATCCTCAAAGTCCTTGGTTGACTCTAGTCTCACTTCTTCAACATCGACATCCTCAAGTTGTAGTTGGATAGGTTGTTGATGTTCTACTCTAACCTCCCCAATTAACACCTCAAATTCATGCTCTTCTTGGCTACTATCCTCAATATTGGCTTGTTGAGCATTAAAAGCTCCAACCATTTGACTCAATTGAGCCTCCAAGTTGCGAATAGTTGCCTCTTCCCTTTCTATCTGCAAGTGTTTCTCATTATTTTGTTCCAGAAGGCACCTTAACATATCCTCGATCTTTTTCAGGTCATCATCCCTGGGTTCTTTGTTCCTATTAACTTCACAAGAAAAAGAAGAACCATCAAAGTAAGGGATTGGAGGAAGATAAGAAATATAAGCACAACCATGAAAGTGACCATCTTGACCATCACACATATCACACACATTCCACACATAAGATTGATTTGGTGCACATAACTCGCTCTCGAAAATATTTTGATAATTTTGCCCTAGGTGGTTTCCTCCACAATATGCATAACGAGGATCAAAAGCAGAATTACCAACATATAAACTCTCATAATTCCATGATGCCATATTTTTTTCAAATTAACAAATAAAACTAAAATAAAGAAAATAAAAATCAAATAGTGAAAAAAAATCAAACTTGAAACCTAGCAATATGTACACCTACAGATACACCGTTAGTTCCCCGGCAACGGCGCCCAAATTTGATCACGCCCAACTAAGCCTTATTAAAAGGACTAAGCGGTCGTTGCAAATATAATCCGGTTTACAAGTCCGGAGTCGAATCCCACAGAGAACTAAGGTTTAACTACAACTGTTTAATATTGCTACGAAGACAAGCTCAAACAATTCCTATGTTATAATTATTAAGATTCTTGTATCTAATTAACTAACAAATTAAATTAGTAGATTAACAACTAGGAATACTACGGGTTGGAGAAAAGATTAAGGAGGTCTAGAGTTATGATTTTTCCAATTTTCGGAATCCTTCTCGCTATAGATTCTATAATTTCGCCTAAGTATTCTCTACCGATCATGAGCGCTCTGCGTGTTGTAATTCTCTCCCGAGTAATTACGATAATTTACTAGACATACTCTCCCGAGTTACGCTAGATGGCTTTAATTACAGCTCACTTAGGTCGCAACCAAGGTTTAGTTATCCCTAATCCCACCTTTAAACCCTTGGTTATTGATTCCTCACATACGACGGGAGTGATGTTGTTCAACAATTACCTAAATATGCACTCTGTCCCGAGTAATACATACTAAATAGGCACAACTAATTGAGAGCTCTTCAACCAACCACAATATAAACGTAGTTGAACAAGTAGAGAAATCCAATAGCTCAATTATATAAAAACATAACAAGAATTTATCCTACAAAAGGTTCCATCAAAACCCTAGATAACAAATTAACTATTCATAGTAGTATTTAAAAATACAATACTAAAAGTCATAACCAACAATGAAAAATAGGAAGGGGAAGGAAAAACTCGTAGAAGAATTCTCCGTCTTGCTCCTATTGTGTCTCTGCCTCCTTAGGTCGAATCTCTGTAAACAAATATGTCCAAACTGCTCAAAATAGCATTTTCCGTGTATATATATAAAGTAGGGTTGGGCCCAAGCAATTATACCTTCTCCTACGCGAAAAGGACAGTTTTCAGGTCTGGAGTAGCGCGGCCGTGCGAAGACCACGCTAGTGGCCGTGCATATCGAAAAGTTTCTGCCCCATTTGCGCGTGAGGTCCACGGTCGTGGTTTCGACCGCGTTTTTCGTCCTGTTCTGTTTGGAATTTGGAAAAACGTAAAACATGAACAATATGCCTCCTCGAGTCTTCGTTTGTTCTTGACTATCAAATTTGACCCCTGAACACGATCCCGACTTAATTCCTTGGGATTTTACTCAGAATTTAATGCTCCGAATCACTTGAATTCATTCCATAACATCTATATAGCTCGGAATCACTCCTACAAGGTATAAAACACACAATTAGTACAAAACACTAGCGATTAAAGCTCAAACTCAATTAAAGTGCAGTAAATTATAGTGTAATAAGCGACTAAAATACGCAATTATAGCCTATCATCACAAGCTAAGGTGCATGAGCATCACCAAAGCAAAAATGGGAAAAGGGCAAGTGATGGCCAAGGCTTTGACGGAGGCGAGGCAGCTTGGAAAGAGCTTGACAATGAGTTGCGGGTTGAGGGTGACACTTGATCGTGGAAAAGGAATCAAGGCATGAGGCATTGATGCCAAGTCAAGGCAAAAACGAAGTGGCAAAGACAGACTAAGGTGTAACAGGAAGGCAGTGTGCGGACAGATTTGGCATGGCATTGAGTTGCGGCAAACGGGCCAAGTTCGTGGGCAATGGCATAGGCAAATTGTGGCTACAATGCAGCTGAGTACATGGCATTGGCGCCTGGTTCAAGCCAAGGCACGAAATTGGGCAGCAAACTTCAAATTGACCAAGTCAAGGGCGGTTACCGGCACATGCTGTGCACATGGGCAGCAGTTGAGCTTTGCTAACTGATGGTAGCAGTGGTTGCACGTTTTTGTGGCCATGATCCACTATTATTTAGCATGATTTATATGATCCTAGTAGTTGGGGGTTGTTAACTACACTAAGCTAAAATAGTGGGCTGAGTGGGTAAGTGTCTAAGCCTAAAGATGAGCAAAGTTGGTTGTCCTATATTCTTATAAATGGGCAACACCCTTATGCTTTTGGAGTATGAGAGAAAAACGTGTAAGAGTACACGTTGTGTTAGGAAAGAGTCCTAAGTCTGGTTTTCAAGAGTGAAAATACCTAAGGCTAAGAGTAGTTTTGTGAGAAAAATCTGAGGGTCAAGAATGATCTTCTTTTGTTCACGGATGTACCTTGAGTTGAGTTTCTTTGTATGCTCGAGTTAAATACAAAGTTGGAAAATATATTTTCTGTATATTATGCCTTGTGTTCACTTTTATTTTATGTTGCCTTACTTATAATTCGTTGCCTAAAATCAGTCCAAATACTTACAACATTGAAGCTGCCTAAAATAATCTAAGTCCAAAGTTGCTGTAATTTTGGCCAAGTGTTGGAGCAGGCTGAAGTCAAGTATGAGACTTGGCTGCCGCGCAGGCTGTTTTGGAGTGACATAAAACGGTCCTGTGACACCTACCATAGAGGCAACTCAAGCAAGTGAATTTGGTGACCCGGTCTTTCTCCAACCTACCTATATGAATGTGAGATATTTTGTGCACGACGTTGTTTTCTATATCTACTATGGAATAATGGAATAGAGTCAAGTGCCTAGTAAGGGAAAATGCTGAAGGATTGCATATAGATGTTCGTAACACGCAGCGGAAGACAATAACAATCCTAGGCAGAACTTTCATGTTTAAAATTTATTTACATGTCAAAGATCGGATCTAATTAAGAGGTACCTGGTGAAGAGAGTCTCGTTTCAAAAATTCTTCGATAGTGCGAAGACTCTATACGTATCCACACTGAGACCAATTCTTGCTATCAACTCTTTGATCAATGAAACCCGTGAACAAATTAAACGAAATATTGTGCTGGAATTTTCTCAAAAATCTCAACTCAATGTTAGAAGAACAAGAAATATTTTTCTTGTAATTGTATTTTCTCTCTTGGGTTATGTTGCACTCTCACTTTCACAAAGTGATTTTTCTTTCTCAAGATTTAATAATGGCAAATTTTCTCCATCACCCTTTATACATCATCACCTATAAACCCTTTTTCTATCTGATTGAGGTAATGATTTACTTAGGGTAAAAGTTTAATTCCAAAATTAAACTTTATGGAATTTTGTAAGGAAAAATCGTAATCCCATTCTCAATGGGTTTTCCCTGTGCCGATCATGGACTTTCCATGACTTCCAACTTCCAAGTTCCAAGTTCCAAGTTCCAATTCCAAGCATTGGAATTTTCTTATTGAACATGAAAAAACAATGTTTCTGTTGAAGACGTCCTTTTATGGACTTTCAAGTTCAATTCCAAATTGGATTGGATTTTGAGAATTAACTAATATTTTATATTAAAATATATCAATCCCATTCTTAATGGGTTTGAGCTAATCTCACGTCCATTTTTGGACTTTGTTATCCATTCCGATTCTAAATTGGATTTCCAAATAAGTTTTTATTAATACTTTATATGCATACTTTGTACAAATAAATATTAATTATACATATCACATATATTTCAACCAAGAGATGTAATTTAATTTTCTATTCCAAATAGAATACTTCAATTTGTTCGCAATATTAATTATATCCTCTGTACTAAAAAAGAATATAATAATATTTCATTTGGACTAATAACTAAATTTATTTGACTAATTAAATTCTTTAATTTAATTATTAAATAATAAGTTAATTAATCCTTTAGCAAAGATCAGAACACTCGTTAGTGTGCGACCCCATAGGTTCAATACTAAACCGGTAGTAAATTGATCGCATCAATATACTAATCAAGGGTGGCGTCTAGCAACACTCCTTAACGACCGGATAGCATGAAGTATACAATTTACTCTCAACAACCCGTAGAAGAATAATGTAGTAATTCCTTCTGTCCTTATAGCTCTGGATCACCCTAGGATATGGTTCAACTGTCAAATCCTAATAGGCGACCAACTATGTGTTCATGTCAAATATAATCGACCATTGAATGACCTAAGAAACTCATTTCTTCTTTCATTCAATTGCCCTGGCCAAGGTCTTAGTTTGGTCATTTATAATTCATGACAACATGGAGCTTAAACTCATTACCAAGAGTTGACAGATTCCATCTTGATCAATCATCAATTCTACAAGTATTTAATCATACTCAATATCCTTTCAACTATCGCCCTAGGGCCATAGGTGTCTGGTATCAAAGCATAATAAATAACTTGTCAATTACTATAACGATCTCAAGTCAAAGGAAATTCTTACATCACATTCTTCAAGAGAATATCCTATTGACAGTTTATGGTAATTCTAACCATTAGGAATTATCCAATGAGTCGGTTCAATGATCATATCTCTATATGCATCATCTATCTATGTGAATTAGTTAATGAGATCAACTAATCTTTATCCCATAAAGACGATCACATAAATACTGATCTAACCGGATTACCAACGTCCAAATTAATAATCCTACGATCAAGAACAAATTCAGATTAAACTATAAGAAACTTCACTCTCATTATCATGATCTCCATCACAATGTCAAGTCTCAAAATTTAATCAAACAATTAATAATAACTATGATAAAAGAATAACAAATGCCATATATTTTTATATCAAATGGCGTTCATAAAAATATGTTCAAATCATCAAATATGATATTGGATCTAGGGCATATCTACTATATCCCAAACAAATGCACGAGGTAATTTAGGTATGAAAGAACTCAAAAGTAAAACAGAGGAGAAAATTACTCATAATGTGATAATAGAGGGGCAAATTGAACCTACTCATGGGAATAATTGAAGGAGAGAATCTGAAGTGAAGGACCAAAATTGGAGCAATTGAAGTGCACAGTCGACTCTTCTCTGGATGATAGTGAAGTATGAATATCATGATGAACTATTTTTTGTTTTGATGAATCCAAAGTAGTTTTTGAAAATAAAGTGGTCAGTGTCGCCTTGTTGGCGGGGTAGGAACATCACTTAGCCTTGGGAATTTGTAGTTTTAAATGGACATCAAATACTGCAATAGTATTCCATTATTTGTTGCTTAGTGCTCAACTAAGGGAAATTGTGTTGGATTATTCAATCATCTCGTGGTCCAGTCTCCAAAATAACAAATGCTGACCTGAAAAGAATTGTCGAATCCCTTTCGTTAAAAGAATAATTCTAAAGTTTCCTCTATTCTTTCTCCTTTACGTATATAGTGGAGTATTTATTTTGATTTTGAAACAGTTTCTCTTTTTCATCAACTTTGCCAAACAAAAAGCAACTCAACCATTTGAGCTCATTTTTATCTGCAACACTGACAACAAAAATGAACTGCATGAAACAGCGGAAATTATTGATAAAGTGAATCTTTTGTGCATTGAAATAAAGAAGTAACTACTGATTGTGCAAACAAACTCATTCTTGTCCTTTATACAAGCAAAACTATTTTAGTACCAAATTAGATAGCTGGATAAATATGTAGTTACACCCTAAAGCTATTGAATGTCATACAGCTTATCTGTACATAATGCTTCACCTCCATGAGTTGTGTACCACCTTCATAGTTCATACCAAAGTGTCAAAAAGGAGTAGCCAGGAAAATTTTGTACTGCCTTTATTTTATCATTAAGAAATTCATTTTTTTCGTTTTGAAGGATCTGATTACTTGCCAACTTAACAGCAAGTTACTTTTGGTGTTTGACTACACAAAATCTAGCTGGTTATTAGATTTAATAACCAGAGATCAGGTAGAGCTCATCAGGATAGTAAATCCTATGAAGACATGTTTGTATAGGTCTAAATCTGTCTCAGTACTTGAGACTAAGTAATATCGAAAAAAGAGTCAGCCGAGCTCGACCAGGAGCCCGTGGGCGAGAAGCAAAAGTTGGTCGAGGTCGTGCATTGCAAAAAGAGCTATAACGGCTAGTTTATAGTGTAGGATATTAAAGAAAATATTCCATTGAATATTCTTGGTACTTGTGTACTATTATAGTTTATTGGGGGTATGTCCAAGATAAATAGGAAAAAAGATAAGGAATAGAGGCATGTGATATTCATTGTGATAAGAGCGGGCTTGGCAAAAAGATTCTCTCTCTTGTAAAACTACAAAGACTACCTATTTATCAAGATTCTTACTCATATTATTCCACACTTTTCCACTAGATCCGAAAATAGTTCGAACAGTCTTGGATTTATATGTTATTCATCATTGTCAGGAGGAACATTAGTCTAATCCATTCTTTATTGGGTGAATCATTCCTCCTATTTACTTCCCATTTATTGTTATTTATTACTAGTTACACCTCCATTATTGCTCATAATTTATGAATATTTTGTGCATATTGCTCAACCCTTTACTGGTCTGTCCTACCTCACCCACGTCTTCAAAATTCGCACTATCATTAACTAGATTTAACCTGTCATTACATAAATATAATAGTTTTAACCGAAATTATACTTCTTGGTCAAACAATGATCCTTGTCAAAATAAAAAGAATTCCATTGCTAATCTATGCTAAAAGAACCTAGATTCCAAATGCATTTGCTGGAAAAACAAAAAATGAAACTCTATTACTAAGAGGTATAGTACGAACTCGCTGTCCTGCAGACATTTGCTAAATTTCAAAGAGTAAGGATTGTGTATCTTTATTCAATTTATTAGTCTAATGTTTACTTTATATAAGTCTACTTTTAAATGCATTCACAAGTTTATTCAATATGAAAAGAGGCACCCCGGCCAACTGCCTGCCCTGAGGCTTAACTTTATGGTATCCCAGTGCCGTGAATTTAGGGGCGGAGCTACTGCCGGCGAAAGATGGTCAGTTGAATGTTCTTCGACATAAAATTATATAATGTATATAGGTTAGATATTATTTTTTCATACATATATATTAAATATTGATTATTCTTAGCGAAGGATTTGATTTTACCACTAGCCATGATTTACATTAATCAGAAGTAAACTTTCATATATATATATATATATCAAAGTTCCCAGCAGATGATCACTGGAGAATTTTTTTTATAGAAGCTTGTTTTATAGTAATTTTTGGATTAATGTACCACCGTTCCTTAATAACTCTGTTGATCAGCCACTGGTGATTCCTAAAGGAGCACCAATGTATTTCGAAATATGCCTAGCTGCTTCTCCCCCACAAAGATATGTTGAATAAAATCATTGTTAGGCATATGACAACAACTATATCTAGAGGTTATTTGGTTGCCAAATCTAGTAAGTACTTCATCAAAAGGGAGTTTACCTAAACACAATCTCTAAGTAAGAAATGAGAATTTAAAGGGGGAGAATTATGCCAAAGCTCATTGAAGAACATGTTTGTAGGTCGCTGATTCCGAATAGTATGCCATGTAGATTTATTAGAGTATTAGCCATCTTCAGTTGTATTCCATACAACATCATCTGCATCAGTTGGTTGGCAAATGTTGATATTGCTAATAACTTCCACCATTTGGTTTGTAAGAGTGTTGCACAACTTATTCATGTCCCAACCACCATTGCTAATAAACTCGCGAACATTGGTTTTATTACTAATGGTGGTAACAATATTCGCAATGCTATAATCCAGAGGACCTGTCATTGTCCAATTGTCCCACCAAAAATTACAATCACCAGAGTTAATACGCAAGTGATGTTGCCTTCGGTTTTGTCTCTAGCCAATAGCAGGTATTTTCAAGCATGTGAGTTACCCGAGATCAATTTCTTTTTAACAGGATGACTTCTTCGACAGTATTTAGCATTAAGGAAATCAACCCATAATGAAGGTTTTGTTTTAAACCCCCACCATCTCTTGATAGTTAATGTGTTAGAGATATCTTCAAGACTTTTATTACTAATGCCACATTCATCTTTAGGAAAGTACAAATTTTTCCAGGAGCTACAGTATTAATTCTTTTTCCCCCCATTGGTTCCCCAAAGGAACCTAACCATGTATTTCTCAATAAGGATTAAAGTGCCTTAGGGAGGGTTTAAAGCAGTAAGCGTGTGAGTAGGCAGAGACCGTAGAACACTCTTGATGAGAACCACTCTGCCACCATAGGTTAACATTTTACCTTGCCATCCATTCAATCTCTTAAAAACTTTGGTAACCGTGTTATCGAAGAAGCATATCTTTTTTATACCAATGTAAATTGGACAACCAAGATAAGTGAAAGGGAATCTTTTATTCATAAATCCTGTGCAATCTCTCAATCTGTTGATTCTGTAAGCACTAGCTTTAGGGTCAGTGAGAAAAAAACTTTTATCTTTGTTGACAAGCTGACCCGAGGCTTTTTTATACTTTCTGATTTCTTTCATCACCATCTTGACAGTTTTTAAGTTTCCTCCACAGAATATAACAATGTCGTCAGCATAAGCTAGGTGATTAATTTGAGGACCTCTCTTGTTCATAGAGAAGCTAGTGAAGTTTTCCCTATGAATGAGATTGTTCAGATATCTAGTTAATACTTATGCATCAAGAATAAAGAGAAGGGGGATAAAGGATCCCCTTGCTTGATACCGCGTGAAAAAATAAAGAAGCCATGTCTTGTTCCGTTAATAATAATCGAGTACCAGGAATTCGAGACCATTATCCAAATCATATTAGATCATTCTTTGCAGAAGAAAAATTTGTTTAGGACATCAATAAGGAAGCTCCAGGAAAGTCTATCATAAGCTTTAGCCATGTCAAGTTTCATAATAATATTCCCTCCCTTGTTAGGTTTGGATATATCATGAATGATCTTCTGGGCTAGCATCACATTTTCCGTAATTAGTCTCCCAAAGGCAAATCCACTTTGATTTTCAGAGATTAGCTTTGAAAGAAGAGAGTTCAACCTTCTGGATTAGAGTTTTGATATGATCTTACTAGTGTAATTGCTTAGACTAATAGGTCTAAGCTCTTCAAACCGGGAAGGAAAATACACCTTGGGAATGAAAGCAATGTATGTGTGGACAATTAAGTGAAGTACTTCCCTTTAAAGAAATTCGTGACAAATTCAATGATGTCGTGCTTGATGATATCCCACATAGCTTGAAAAAATTTCCCATCAAAGCCATCAGGTCCAGTAGAGCTAACAATGCTCATACTGAAGACAAACTCTTTGATTTCCTTTTCCAAAGGCACATAATCAGCATTTCATTATCATTCTCTGTAATAAGGTTAGGGATGCAATTAAGGATATCATTGCTCACAGTGTTTGACAGCAGACTTAACAATTCTCTCATCGCCTTGTATCAATCTATCTCTGTGATTCTTAATTCTATGTAGTTGAAGTCTTCTTCTTCTGTTTCTCAGGATACTGTGAAAATAGTTAGTGTTGCAGTCACCATCTTTGAACCAATTAATTCTAGTTTCTATTTCATCAAGGATTCTTGCATACCCAACCACCTAGTATATTCAGCACAACCTCAGTTTAGATCTTCCGATGTGGAATGTCTCACAAGTCAGGAGAGCTATTTTTCAATTTTCTCAAAATTTTTGCCTTTTACCTCTTTACCTGAGTGCTCTTTCTCTTCCTTAAAAAGACACGTCCCTTTGAATTCCTTCAATAGTAACGCTTTTATTTGGTTTCCTCCTCACACATGTCTGCAACATTATAACAATCTCTCTTCCAGGTCTTCACTGTTTGAACAATAGCGACTGACTCTCTACATTTTCAACACTTTATAGTCTTTATTCTGAAGATGATAAAAACGATAATATCTCTCTCGTACTCATCCTTTGATTTTTTCCTTTATTCACATAAGGGTGCGAAAGTCTTTGACCATTTTATTCCATGCATGACAAAACTACTATTCAAGAGTTTCATTCAGATTCCAATTGTGCCGGCGGATGTCAACTGTCTCGCGATGTGCTTTCCCAGATCAACTCTGGAGTATTATTCACAACCAAAATGGTATCGAAACTGAACAAAAAAGATCAACATCGACAAGTTTATGAAGTATAAACTCCCAATCTGCGCATTTCACGTCTAAATGGTAGGGTATAAAATAAATACCATTTTGTTATAAAATAGAAAAAGTTGCTATAAGTAATAATATTTTGAAATTGTTTTGGTTTATAACAAATAAGTGTAATACTTTGGTATAGGAGGTAAAATTTCCTTTTTCTTTTCCAACATAATATTAGCTAGCCATAATTTCATTATACTCTATTTCAGGGACTTCTTTGTATATATACGAAAATTTAAATTTAATTACCCGATTTTTCGAAGTTTTCATATTTACAGAAAGCAACTAAAGTATTTTACAAAATATATACAAATACGGTCAAAATATTTAATTTATCTACAACTTAAATATAAACTTTTGGTATAAAATCTGGTCAAAAACTATAATTTTATACATTCATATTAATCATATATATTTTGTATGTCGTTTCTACACTTGACTTACAAAATATCAATCTGTTTATGTCATATTCGTCGAGTTTCATTCTAACCAAAAAAAAAACCGAATCTTCACTAAATCGTCTCAAAATTGAGATCTAATATCCAAAGGATATTCCCAATCATTTGCAACAACACTCAATCCAATCAAATAACAACTTCACAAAATTTAATTTTTGAATTTAAACTTCGAAACTCTTTAATGACTATCAATGAAGTTTATACTCATGTCTTCACATTTCATTGGCCTTAATTAAACCGACATCCAAATTAGCAAAATCTAGAGATGATTTTGAAGGTCTATTTCATTTTTCTTTTCAAAAACTGAAAATTCAAGGAGTGCATTGAATTGCTCAAATGGATAACATTGTTAATGTTGGGCTTTAAACTCAATATTGTTGGCTTTAAGCTTAATGTAGCTTAATTTTAAGCTTGGTGTAGCTTAAAGAGGGTGAATGGAAAATTGAGGGAAAATAAAATATTTGAGTTTTCCTCCTTGGCAAATGGACATATATATGATTAATATGAATGTAAGAAAATACTTTTGATGGGTATATATATTTGAGTTTCCCTCCTTGGCAGAGGAAGAAAATAATTTTGATGGGTATATATACAATTGCTCTTCTTCTAGATCTTAAAGAGTTGAGAAGAATGCAAGCCTCGCGCCGGCGTCGCTCGCTCGCTCGCTCGACTCGGCTTCAGCTTCGGATTTGGATTTGGATTTGGTCAAAGATCGATTGATTGATTAATCTTTTTAGAAAAAATTCCTTTCAAATTAATTAATTAATTAACGAAAATTCAATCCGGAATAACCCATGACCCGCGACCCGATCTGGTCCGATCCGATCCTTTTTTCTTTTTCGGATTATTTTAAATTCATTTTTTATTTTTTCCGCAATATTCACACCGTTCCAACAACTATGGTTGTTCTAAAAGGTTGCAAAACCTTTTTCGAAACAATGCCAAATTGACTATAAATATGCCTTGAATCCCAGAATTTTTACTCACTAAATTTTCTGATATTCTTCTGCACAAAATATTCCAGTGTGTTTTACGACCATTGAGTGGTTCGCCGTTCACCAGAGTTTTTGGTAGCGATAGGCTGGTGATTTAAATCGTTCTATCCTTGGAGGATAATATTCCAACACCTCGGGTACTTGAGGGGAATAATTTCCTTAAGGATGCATTGTGCATTCAGTGAGCTCGATTTATCCCTATATTATTTTTCAGAATTTATTTCGTTAAACTTGTTCTACTAACTTTCTGTTTCTGGTTTATTTCATAAAGTTTAATACTTTATTGGTTTTACAGTAATACAGATTTAATAACTGTCTTAAGGAAATTTGTTTTTATTATATTTGTATTTTGTTTCTAGAGATTAAAACTTGTGTGGTTTTTACTCCTTCTGAATTTTACTATTATGATTTGAAGATATAAAACCTTCTCAGAGTATTGAAATTCAGAAAACGATTTGAAGAACATAAAAACTTCATCGTTTCTGTGAAATAGTATATAAAAACCTTCGGTTTTAATATACGTATTGTTTATTGATTGCATTATTGTTTACTGTTCTGTTTTTTCCATTAATTGAATTCTTCTATTGTTGACAGTGAGAAATGGAAATTGATAACGGAAATCCTTCTACGACTATTGCTGCAACGATGATAGCCTCGTCAAGACGCACTACTGTTCCTCCAGCCGAGAAATCGGGGAAATTTTCTGGAGCCAACTTCAAAGGATGGCAGCAAAAGGTGTACTTCTGGCTTACCACACTTGGTATGGAGAAATTCACTAGTGAAGAGCCTTCAGTGCCTGCTGCGGACATGCCGGACAATGAAAAATTCATGATTGTTGAGGCGTGGAAGTAGGCAGATTTTCTTTGCAAAAGCTATATCTTAAGCGCTTTAGAGGATGACTTGTACAATGTGTACAATGCGATGAATACTTCGAAAGAATTATGGGACGCACTTGAGAAGAAGTACAAGACAAATGATGCATGCTTGAAGAAGTTCGTGGTTGCCAAGTTTCTAGACTATAAAATGATAGACAACAAAACTGTGGGAAGCCAAGTTCAAGAGCTTCAACTTATTTTTCACGACCTTATTGCTGAAGGTATGGTCGTGAATGAAGCATTTCAAGTGGCTGCAATGATTAAAAATTTGCCTCCTTCGTGTAGAGATTTCAAGAACTATCTTAAGCACAAACGCAAAGAAATGAAGTTGGAAGATCTTGTGATTCGTCTCAAGATTGGGGAAGACAACAAAACAACCGAGAAGAAGTCTCGTGAAAATTCAACGATCATGGGAGCTAATATCGTTGAGGAGACTGCTCCAAAAAGTAAGAAGAGGAAGAGATCTTCTGGACATACTAAGGAGCAGAACAGAAAGAAATTCAGGAAAACTGCTACAATTGTGGAAGAGTTGGTCACAAAGCCCCTGATTGTCGTCTCCCGTAAAAGGATAAGAAGAAGGGACATGCCAACATAGTGGAGAAGAATGATGACATTGATGATCTTT